>RXPK01000292.1:1439478-1484296 GCA_004143645.1 Protaetia brevitarsis
TACTTTCATTGCAGTGGTGGGTGTCGATCTTATCGCATCATTGGCACTTTGCGTTTTGCTAAAGCTGACCACCAACTACTTTAGTTGGGAATATGGGCTCAACCAGAAGAGATCATGTTTCGAGCTTGTGCGGGATTGTTAGTGGCGTTCCGCAGGGCTCTATACTCGGACCCATCCTGTTTTTGCTGTATGTTAATTATTTGCCCGTATCTCAAGGGAATTGTGTTACGTCGCTATATGCCTTTCGTAATATTTTTAACTCCTTCAAACAAAATATTTTGTTGGTGATTCCGGTAACAACTGTTGAACTAGCAAGATATTATCAACATTTTCTTTTACAGTTATTTTAACCTTATATTTTGTTTAATTTGATTAAAAATGTTGGTAATGCAATAATATTTTTTTTAACAAAGTGATTTTGATTAACGGAGTGAATTTCTTTCTCTCAGTGTTCATTTTGTTATCTCATATGTATATATACCGATCAAAAATGCGCAGTAATCTTCTTTACAACTCTTTCCACATAATAATTTGAGAATAGACGAGTGAAGTATAAGGCGCAATTGATAAATTAAAAAAATTAGGTTACTATTAAGGAAAGAAACCTTTTTTTGATATAAAATATTAAATCTAACAAAAGGAATTTATTTGGTATTCTAATAAAAGTTTGTCTGAGTATGTAAGAACAAGCTTCCACTTGAAGCTTTGAGATTTGCTCCATAGGTACCTAAAGATTTTTGATTTAGTAATATATTCCTTCAATTAAATACAATGTACAAACCTTAATTTATAATTATAATATTGCTTAAACAATATTTCGTTAATTTCAAGAATCCTTTCTAACAGTGTACTTATATACAAAATAAACTGTGAATATTATGTGCCTGATAAGAGTTTCTGATACGTTAATTCTTAACGGGGTAGCCATAAAACAAATTTTTGTTTGTCTCATGGTTATGGGGTAGGCATATAACTTCTAGTGATGGTATAGACAAACTGCATTTTGTAGCAGCTAACAACATTAGAGTTTGTGCGCTATTACATATTAAAAGAAGCTTCTACTTTTTGCCATAAACCAATTTTTTGTTTGTCTCATGTCTATGGGGTAGCCATATAACTTCTAGTGATGGGTTGCTACGAACCAAACTGCTATTTTGTAGCAGCTAACAACCGTTAGCAGTTTGTAGCAGCTATTCAATATCAAAAGAAGCTGCTACTTTTTGCAGCTGTTTGCTGATATAGTAGACAAGTGCGAATGTTGTGAAATTTAACATTTATATTCGTAGCAGTACGGCAGTGTATAAAATATAGTATGTAAACACAGTTTGTAAATGGAGTATCGTGCGTCGGTTTGGATCGGAGCCGCGTCCCCTAGCGTACCAATTTTGTCGTATAGATCGTCTTGGTACTTTGGGAGACACGTGACTTAGACGGGATTAATTTTTTTCAATGATTAAATTAATTATTGTTGCACAACAGCGGTGAGGAATGGAAGTAATAAAATTTAAATGAATAAATTCGATTTTTAATTTTTTGATAATTTATTAATGGAGCTAAATCAATGAATAAAAGACATTATTCTAGTAACTATTGTAAAGAAGATTATAGGAAACAATTGTTTGCACATATTACATATGGCCTTCTCGTTTTCAGTTCTAAAAAAGTTCCATACTTCTTTTTAGTCTTTATTCTTCTTAGTTTTTTCCATTTTGTTGGACATCTGCAGATATGTTATAAGTTAGTAAACTAAATTTTACAAATACCTTTCATATACTTACATACATTTAAAAAATAATTTGCACTAAACTATTGCAACACATAAATAAATGATAAACATAGGCGGTCAAAAAAGCATTCTAGAAATAACGAATATGCGATCATCCCATCCACTTAAGGAAATAAGAGAATAAGAATTAAACAGAATTCTCTAACAACTAATTAGAAATATTGTTTTTGCCAAACTCAGGTGGAGACAATTTTATTCCAAGTAATAATAGTTATTTTGTGTAACAACACACAATCTAAATTTCGCTAATTGGTATTCTTAGTTTTTATATCGAGTTTGCTTAAGAAATACCTATGCAAAAACACATAATACATATCATTCAACTTAATTGGTAAATCATTAAAGTGGCGTGTTATCTCAATTTTAAAACATTAGCAGGTTTTTTAAATACCGAATCAAAAAAAACTTTCTTTTTCTTTCCAGCACGTCCAGTCCCAAATGCGTCAAGAATGTAAATGCCACGGAATGTCCGGCTCTTGCACGGTAAAGACTTGCTGGGGATGCGCCCTACCGCCAATTCAGAGTCATCGGCGACCGTTTGAAAGACAGATTCGACGGCGCCTCCAGGGTAATGATCAGCAATTCCGGCGCTACCAGGACGGGGAACGAGGCGAGAAGCAAACGACCGAAGAAGGACAACAGCAACAACATCCACAACAGTATCCACAACCCTCGCGGTTCCAGAGGGAGAAAATACAAGTACGGTTTCCAATTGAAGCCTTACAATCCCGAGCACAAGCCTCCCAGTTCTGAAGATCTAGTTTATCTGGAACCGTCGCCTGGTTTCTGCGAGAAGGATCCCAAGTTAGGTATCCAAGGAACGTACGGCCGCCATTGTAATGAGACATCGCCCGGAGTTGACGGTTGCGATTTAATGTGCTGCGGCAGGGGGTCGAAGCCTCAAGAGGTTATCATAATCGAGCGATGCAATTGCACGTTCAAATGGTGTTGTGAAGTCAAATGCGACGTATGTAAGTTCAAAAAGAAAATACATACCTGCCTGTAATTGAACATTTTATGTACGTGTCTTCTTTGTGGATGTTTCTATTTATTATATTGAAAAGAGAATGAAAAGTATTAGAGTTTATGGGTCATAGATTATTATTATATTTGACGCTGGTCGTTCGTGATAAAAAGAGACATCTGTAAAAGAAAAATAAAGATGAAAACAATCAGTATTATTTAAATATATTTATTATGCGTTTACAATCAATATTTCAAGCGGAATATTGATTGTAAATTGAAAATCAGTTCGTAGTAGCAAGTGTGAATGTATTCAAGACTGAAATCGAATTAAATTAAAGTATAACAGTAAATAACAGTAACAAAAAAATAAATGCATTACGTCTAATTCTCGTACTCACTTTTTATTGTAACACATCACTATAGTATCGTTGTTGTATATATTCTCTTTTATACTTATTCCTATCTTCCACTTCTACTTTTACGACTTTTTACCCAATTAATTTATCGACATCATTTCCGTATACATTTTTATTTCCTTTACTAATTTAATTACAATTATTTATTGATCTTGTTGTATATATATATTATTCTATTATGTGTCAGCATTAGTGTATCTCATTTGATGTACCTATTTATATATATAAATATTATAGTTTTATTATTTAATTATTTTTTGACTAATTTATTTTCTGTAAGTGTTGTATATTGCGATGTTTTTTTTTTTGTAAATAATAATTCTAGTTACGCCTATATCATCATTGTAGATATATATATGATATTTTTACAATTTATAATTGTAAACGTACTGTATAGTATATATTATTTGTAAAGTTTTTATTGCAATAAATGAGGAGCAAATTAAAAACATTTTTATATTTATTTATTATTATTTATGCAAGGGGGAGGGAAAAAAAAATCCAAAACAAAATAAAAACCTTACAGACAGTTCTATTATGATTCTCTGAATTCGAATCAGTACAATACATTTAAGAGAGTAACTAAATTTAATAAATTTCGTTGGCGACACTAGATAATAATTAATTTTCAAACAGTATTTATGATGGAAGTAGTTAATTCGAAATACCAGTCGTTCGTTGGAGCTACACTTTCTGTACTGATTCGTAAGGAAAACAATATAGAAGATTATCCTCTTTACATTTCTGAGAAAGATGAAAACTGCACCAGTATAATTGGTGTAAGCTCAACAAACAAACCTCAAGGTTACAAAAATGAACCATTAAAGCACAACAATAACAAGCTTATAATAATCTTCATACCAAATTACAAGCGAATTATAGTTTTTTTTTAATAAGCTTTAACCATTATATAAAGTTTTGATGATCCAAAATGATGATTTTAATACCGATGTTTTAATTTTTCCGTGTTTGAACCATCACAATATCTCCCTCAAGAATTAGATTAGACAAGATTAAAATTGCGGCCATTAAAGATCTACATATTATTTGATTGAACAAGCCACTTGAACGGAACAACTGTATTCAAGGTATTCATGAGTCACGCACAAAAATTATTCACAATCATTTTTAATAGGACTTGATTTCAATTAAAATTAGGCAACAATTTTAATTCTCCAAACGAGTGGTTCCCTTTTAAAGTGCAATGCATTCTTTGTAATGTAGATAATTAATATTTGGCTTATTGATGTACTGAGAGAATGTAAGATCTGTTATATTTACAAAAAAAAAATAGGAATCCGTCAAAAAGTTGTTGGTTAAATACAGTCAAACAAAAATGTTTGTTAAAATAATCATGCAGATTCGATAATATTTTCGCATAGGTTCATCATTCAAGGTAATTTTATTTTGAACTTTCAATATTGTTAGGACAATAAGTGTTTTGGGTAAAATATGCTGCTATTTCCTATTAAATCTTAAATTAAAAGAATTGATTAAAATAAACAGCAAAACTTGTTAGATTAAACAAGCACTTTAAGTCAAAATTTATAAGTGTTATCTACTATTTAAAAGTAACTGTGTTTAACAATGTAATTATGTTGAGTCAAAAGCAGACTTGTTTTTCAGTTAATATTATATTGATATAGTAAACTATACGAGCATTTTTCAAATCATCTTGCAAATTATATGTTTAGGTATCATCATACATTACATTACATTACATTCATCACTCTATACTCATAATACAAAGTGTAAAATATCTCGAACGAGAAAGACGAGATATTATATACCTTAACAAAATAGAAATTTTATTGACATTACTGCCATTGTATGCTGTACCAGTCGCTGATTTAGTGTACATAGCTTCTGTAGGATGTTTAACTAGTAAATATATCAGATTAATACTTTATGTCTGATATGCATCATTATTAGTGCGAAATGGAAGAAGCGCCATCTCCACGGTGTTTTCAGAAATATGCATATTTAACGTATTTGTTACTACATGGAAGAAAACTGTTGTTTGTATGGAAAAATTAGGTTTGTTAAATTAATAAAATAGAGGTAATAAAATGATATGGTTGTCCCTACTGTTTTTCTTGTCAGATTAGTTAAAATTTTGGTTAACTCATTGTGGACAAAAATCGCTTTATTAATTTAACATCTGTCATGCCCTCAGTGTACAGTTGTTGAATTAGCCAAATGGAAAATTTTTACTATAAGAAGAAATACTTACGTCAATCCGAGAGCTATATCAATTTCATTGAGTTTTTTGATTAAAATAATAATTGCGGTTTTGGTGTAATATTTTTTTTTACATTACCTAGTTTGTACTGTAGATATTTTTTTACCTATATGGTAGACGTACAAGCAAACATCATTCAGTTCAAATTAATAATTTTATAATATTCAAATCCTTGAAAAATCACGTTACATTTTCTTTTAATTCGATGTTAGAAGTATATACCCAGCTGTATTCTGATTTTTGCTTAAATTAATAAAAAACTATGCACCATATAATATAAATATAATATAATAAAAACGTGTGGCAGAACATACTGCTGCAAAGCGTTCATTAACTAAAACAAAATGTTTTCTTGGTGGTCGCGCTAACAAACGATATACTGTTGAACTAACAAAATATTGTCAACATTTTATCGAGTTATTGTAATCTTATATTTTGCTTAATTTTTTTTTTAAAACGTGTTAATACAATAATATGTTTGCATCAAAGTGATTTTAGTTCACGAAATTCATGTTCTTCTCTCAATGTATGTTTGAAACATAATTTATAATACCTGCTTTATATATTTCTTACACTTGAATTACACTTTTAACAACTGAAAAATATTTATCAGTAATCATTGAAATAAACTTCAAATTCTATTATTTCCTTATTAAATTTTAAGGCAGATATACTAAATGTAAGAATATTTTGACGTTTATATGTTGGCGTAAGCATAACCTTTTTTTTTTTTTTTTTTTTTTTTAATGCCTTTCGGGATCTAAGCCCATTGGCCACAATAACCTAACAACTAATGAAAAAACAAGAGGATAGACAAGGGACACACTTTTCACTTCGGGCCTATCGAAACGACTTCATAAAGACAAACAAGAAACGGCCAACGGATAAAAGGTAACCCCACACAGGAAAAAGAAACATAGGAAACGACGAGAAGCTATTAAATAGTGATACCGGCCTCCTTTATAAATCTAATGATACCTTCGTACACTTTAAAGTTGTTGGAACCAAGTAAGGTCACTACATTAGTTGGAAGTGGAATTGACGTTTTTGTTAACTCTTCCATGAATTTCTTTCTGGGCTCCTGATGTTCTACGCAGGCAAGGATGATGTGATCTAAGTCAGCCGTATCATATCCACACTTACAAGTGGCCTCGTCAATAATACCCAATTTCTTAAGGTGAGCAGGAAAAATACCATGGCCGAACTTTAACCGGGCAATGGCAGTATAGCAAAAAAGCATAACCTTATAAATCAGAAAATGAACAAATTGATTAACTAGGCTTGTACTTTTTAGCACTTTATAGTTTATATCGTCATGAACTTGAACACACGCAAAAAAAAATAGTATTCTTCTGCTCGGTTTTCGACCAAATTAAATAAGGAATCATTACTGTGTTTCCGTTGTAGCGCACAGAAACGAAAAGTACAAAGTTAATGAGTCATTGTGTTCGCTTTTATTAGTGTTTTAAGTGATTTCTTCGGTGATTCTCATTCGATCACTAAAACGTTTCAAATCAAAGTCTCTTCCGAATCAATTAACTTAATCAGGACGTTTCTTTCAAATATAATATTCATTTCACAGTAGATTGCTGTGGAGCTATTTCACCGGACTCTATTCAGATCTGCTGTGATCACACTAGATGGCACTCTTCCTGGAAAACGTAGTTTTCTACGTAGTTGTCACCTCTTGAAATCTCTCAGCCTGGTAATAGGAACTTCTTTCTTTATTTAAATAGAGACCATTACAGCAACACATATATAATTCATACATTTTACAGAGCATAAGATTTGCCTGCTCTTTCGATTATGTGATATCCTCACCGGTAACAATAGCCGTCCTATCATCCGCATTTTAACATAAAGAATTCTGTAAGAAACAGCAATAACATCACTAACATATAATGAAAATAAAGTAGGACCCAGTATCGAACTCTGGGGTACACCTAACGTTACTGGTAAGGAATGTTACCTTCTCCTACATTTCACCCCCTTTTTGTCAACAAAAATAATTTCAACATATTAATTCCTATTACTAAGGTACGACTGAAACCATTGCAACACAGTTCCCCGAAGATCGTACGAACTCAACTTTCCAAGGAGTTTACCGTGATTTACACAATCAAATCTTGTGAGATCACAGAAAACTCCAATGGGCATTGTTTTTCTTCTAATGTATGAAGAATTTTATTATAAAAATCTATCAAAGCTGTAGTAGTTGATTTACCACTTCTGAAACCATGCTGAAACTGATATAATATTTCGAATTTATCTAAATATGTGTCTAACCTGAATTTCATGACATACTCTAAAATTTTTGACGTAGAAGGTATTAAAGATATTCATCGGTAATTATTCATCAACCGCGTTGATGAATCCTTTGATCTCCGCGTTTGTGTAATGGTAGAGCCGCTGATATCTTAAATTTATCCGGAAAGATACCTGATTCAAATGATTTATTTATTAAATATGTAATTGGTATTACTAAGTGGATGCAAAACAAATTTGTTACAGTATGCCAATAGCAGTCTGTGATCGGCAAAAGTTACATCTACACTAGAAACTTGTAGATCTATGTTGGAACATATTTTTTATATAGTAGACCCTCGAGTAATCGAGTTACTCGAGTAAATGATGTGGCAAAAGTTTAAATGTTAAGGGATTGAAAAATGTCACCTAATAATGTCCATCTTCAGTAGATCGCTTTGAGATTCTTGAGTTTCAGATATAACAATTAAATTTTTATTTCTATATTTTTCCAAATTTTAATTATATTTTCCAAATATTTAGAAAAAAAGTGGAAATAGTAAAATAGCTGAAAATTACATATACATTGAAGAATATAAGTGGGGTTGAAGTTAAATCGTTTGATACTTTAACGTAAAAATACGCATTACCAGCAATCTCATCATAAATTAATAATTACAAAAAAGAAGGCAGAATACCTTTACAAATATTTTGAAACATCTGGGAAGTTACAAGTCTTTAAGAGTGTGTAATTAAAAAAGGACATATACCTATAAAGTTACGCTACCTTATAAGTGAAACGAACTCACGGAAGAACCTAAAATATAGGTCATCGCAGTAAGTAATTGACGCAGCGGTCGGTTGGCAGTGCTACCTCATTAGCGATATTATTTTGATGTCGTGGAAGGAATTCTCGAGCGTGAAATTTATAGGTGATACCGAATTGTTGCGTTCTTTCTTCCATCTTTTCTTTTTCGCCTCTCGGCCATTGATTCAGTTTTCCGGGTTATAAATCTGTACTCGTTTGTTTATCGCTTCAGCATACAACAAGAAGAAGTAGATGGGTATACAGTAATTTGAATTGTCACCTGATTGTAATTAAAGCTTTTTGAACTGGCAACATTTAAATCTTCGGCAAATTGACATTGACGATGATCTCGACCTCCTGTGATATCTTTTTGTTGTTTGAAATATTTTCTTAGAACAAGCTCATGAAGTCATCACGCCGAGTGTACGTTGATAAGCTTGCTTGTAGCCGTTTCTCACAATATATCATACCCAACGTCTAAAGAATGTTTGTCTCTTCGTGTATTTTCGCAGGTAAATGTACTTGTACGGCAATTTAAATATTATATAACGTTATAGCATCTCATAAATTTATAAAGTTATTTAACTGTCGTGGTTGAATGGCAAATTACTTGTTCAAATTTATGATATTAGCAATATATTATGCGTAACATGTGCTCTAACACTGTTAAGTTTTACTGCCCAAAACGCTATGTTGGGATTTTATTACACATAAAATATTGTACCTAATTGCTTTTCTTATGTTGAGTTGATGTTTCTTTTGATATAGTAAATAAATATTACCAGTTCATCATCGCATATGTGAATGAAATTGGAACTAAAACTATTTGAATTTGTTTACAAGCAAAAATCTAACCTACAAAGTCGTTCCATTCTGTCATTTTATTATAGAAGTGACAGATATTGTGCGATTTTCTGTCAATTGTCAGTCTGAGTATATAGGTTATTTTCGTACCTACTTTGCAATTATTAGTTGCAAATACAGCCGCCAAACGCCATCGCGAATTTCCTTAAATTGATAGACAAAACATCAAAGGCGCCGACACGTAGTGAAACTACTGGATAAGGTTTATACTGTGTCCAGGCCTTCTACAAGGAGTGGGAGAAAGCAGCGTCGAGGCATACATATTATGCCTATTCGCCGTTGCGACCGGTGTTCTCGGGGTACTTATGCAGCTCCTAACTAGCTTCAAAAATTTTGATTTTTTTTTAGAAAATCGCAATAAGAAGTTTTACAAAGAAATTTGATGAACCATTTTCAAAATATGCCCGCACTTAATAGGGTTTGTTATTTTTTTGCGACCGTAAACTAAATGTTTTCTTTTATTATATCTTGTATTAGAGCAAATTTCAATAATTTGCTCGAGACATTTGTACTGCCTAATTTTTTTTTTTAAATCAACGCCCTTACAGAAAGGAATAATTAAATTAATTGTTAGAACAAAAAAAAAGAAATTAACTTTTCGGCCGATAAACGCCCCCCTCAGTGACGTAACTAGGCATCTGTCCCCGGATACAGCATCCATGGGGCACTAAATCGGCAAATAGGAGGGGGCTATCCAATTTTCAGATATTCCCGGGCGCCGAAAATTTTGGCTATCACTAGTCACTCTTATAGCCTTCTCTGCTATTGTTTTTTCATTCATAGAATATAATTGTGAAAAATGTCATTATTTCCTGGGCGGACAAGTGCATTAGAGCAAGAATGAATAAATTTCGTTAATTTTCGCGAAGTAACAAATCAGCAAAACATAAAGCTCAAAAAATTCTTAAATTTCTGTTTTGAGTTTTATATTTTGCTGATTTGTTTCTTTTATCATTTCAATGAGAATTCGTTTAGAATAATAATTTTATCATCGCATTTTATTACTTTTACATTTGCGTTTAAAGTAATTTCAATGTATTGTTTGTACACCTATTTCATTGAATCGTGTATTTTTACAATTTTAATGAGATTAAGTAATTGTAGGGCTCAATTAATTTTAAATATTGTCCTTAAAATTAGACCATCTCAAGTGCTTAAGATTGTAAGTATTTCTTTTTTAAACCTTATTTACGTCTTTATTTTTTCAGTATCTTCGATATTTATTACGTTTTCATATTTGCATTGAAGGTAATGATTGCAGGGAGAAGCATCCAAGGGTTGATGGAAAAACGATTCCATTTTTCCACTCTGAAGTGTTTCTTATAGAATCTTGTTTCTCTGACGAAGCTTAAAATATACAGCGAAAGCTTAGAATTTATATAAAAAAAGGAATCGCTTTTTCATTAACCCTTGGCAGCTTTTCCCAGTATTATATATATACATCTTTAACCGTAACCTTTGTCCTAACTTTGTACAGCCAGTACTACCACCTAACGTAATGCTAGTTTTGCTTTGACTATCCTTAGTTTAAATTTAATGTACATTTAATTTTCACTTATAATTTCAATTAATGTATACGTTTTCTTTAAAAATTGTACGTTTTTGTTTATAATGCTGTTAGCTGGCCTGATGATGTCTTGTTGAGGACGAAATCGGTTATCTGTATTTAATTAAAGGATACTTGAAGAGCTACACTTTTTAAATCATCCATCTTCGCCTATTATATCCATTAACATAAAGTTTTAACGGATTATATGAACAAATTTAAGTTGAATTTTGCAAATACTAATAAGAATGCTATGCATATATTGCGCTGGCAGTGAGGTACTTCAGCCCCATGACATTACCGAACTAATTGTGGGCAATTAGTAAGCTGAACTTGTCCCCGTGACAGGCCGGTCAATTTGTCTTGAGGAATGGGTAAACGAGTAAAAGATGAAAGACATCGCGTTGGCGATATACCACCACAATTCATGATATCCATCAGCGTCAAAGTAGGCTGCGAGCCGTGAAACACCGGTAAAACGTCGCTTTAGTACATGGGAACGCCGCGGTGCGTCGCTATCGCGCACACCATCGCGCTCCTCGCGGCCAACCTTCGAATTAGCATTCAGCACGGTCGACTAAAAGACTGACAACGACCAAGAAGTATGTGTATCTGCGTATGTATAAGTCAGAGTGCGTGTGCGTGCCTTTATAAAATGGTACATACGAAGACGAACCGGCATAGGTGTACGGAAAAGAATAGAGTAGCGGCTCCATGTATTCCGGAGAACACGAGAGGCATCGCCGTCATCATCACATTTAGATTTCCCTTTCGGCGTGAACAGGTCGTTTTTCTCAGGATTTTATGGATAAGTTCGTTGTACGGAGACGCTATAGAGGAGAAATAGAGGAGTACGACACGATTCATTATATAAAAAAAAAATGTTTAGAGGCACGGCAGACTCTACGAATGCACGTAAAAAAATGGTGACAGGAGATAGTAAGTGCATTCGTGGTACAAATTATTGAGTAGATAGGGATGCGTTGGTATTAGATCGGAATTCGTGAAGATTTTTTCCTTCAGAAGAGAAGATAAATGACAATGGGAAAGAATGCCCGTGTGAGGAGTCCAGATAGTTGACCTAGATAATACTAAATCTGTTTTGCGATGCTAATACATGAATTGGTAGTGTGATACGCATACAAAAAATAATGCACATGAAATATTTTGGTTACTATATTTGTGATTCTAAAAATTTATTATACAAATTGTCCTAAGTAGATCGTCACCCTGGTGCGATTTATTTTATTAATATAGCTGTGGCGCCGCCTTAACTAATTTGTATGAGACAAAAAAACTCCAACTGTGGCACGTAATACATTGCAAACTTCTCCTACCCCCTTACACCAAACTGCACTAAACTGGCACGTACTGCTGTGTTTTGGGCACCGGGTTTCCGGAAATTCAAATTTGTATTTTTATTCATACCAGATTACCTTTATCAATGCAATGATAGAGTTTCCACAGTTTTAATATCTTATTTTGATAAGATTTTGTTAATTGATTTGATTGTTGGAATTAATGTAATTGTTCAGTTGTGTATATTTATTTCATTCATGTGTACATATTGCGTTCATCAGTATTGTATATTTTGTAGTTTATTCAAGAGATTTCTTTGCATTTCATGCGCCGCTTTGGCACGCAATTGTAAATTGTTATATGTATGCGATGTAGGGCCTCTAAAAGGGAGTTCCTTAAACGATGCCGGTGTAAGTACATGTCTTTTATTTTATTTGATGCCATTTTGGTAATTTCATTTTCATTTAATATGTTATTCGTTTAATTTGAAATCTTTATCATCTTTCGAGGAACTCATTAAATAATTGCTGTTGTATTTTGTTTGTGTACACATGTCAGATGTAAGATCAGTTATTGTAATTTGTTTTAGAAGAAATTGTTTTTTTAGTTTAAAGAGTTTAATTTTCCCGTTTCTTAGTTTTCAATTTAGTTTTGAGTAATTAATCACCTCGGATTAGTTGAAAAGAAGCTTTGTGCTTGTGTTTAAATTTCATTTATATTAATACATTTGTTTGTCCACGTTTAAATTAATTTTGTGTGTTTGAATTTTGAGACCACGTGGATTTTTTGTGCGAATTGGATTTTCTTCTAGAACAAATCTGTCTTTTGCTTGTTTAGAGGATTTTGAATTGTCCTCTCGTAATTGTAGAGTCTAATGCAGTTTTTGTTTTCGTCTAGGACTTTCAGTCCATGGTTAAATTTTCTGAAAATTGTAACTAAATGTTTTTTTTTTTTTTTTTTATAAAAATAAAATTAATGATTTGTTAACGTCATTCAAAATTTCTGTTCGTTTATTTTAGATCAACCTTTTCAATTTTTGCACTTTAAAGAAAGTCAATTTTCAAACGCCACATTTTATTTTTCATGAATAATTCAATTCTGAAAATAACCTTGAGGTTATTAGAGTTCTTTTGCGCCCTTTTATTTTTATCCGCTGAGCTAGTAAATTTAAATCATTTTTTTTGCTTTTCATTTTACATTTATGCTAGTACCATCAGTACACAGCAGTACGTTTCAATAGCAAAGCGATCATCATCAGCAAAAACACTGAACTCTGCAGTGGTCTGGAAGAATGCGCTTTACAGTTCGCAAACTTTTCTTACGGTGCAACACAAATGCCCCCATTCCGCATTCAATGAATTTAAGATCAGACTAAGTGCAATTTTTACTCGCATTGCATGTGCAATACACGGAATTGGAACATGCGCAATTTTTATTGTATACAATTAAAAAAAAAATTGCGATACTGTAAGAGCGGACCTTAAGAAAAAATAATTTACTATTTGAAGGTGGGGAGTAATTGTATAAAAATATTGGGTATGGATGTAAGAAGTTGTTGCACAAGTATCCCACACCCGTAATTTGTAAATTTTACCACATGTAAACACCCACCCGCTGCATTTGAACCGAGTTCAGTGTGAAACAGCTATAAAGCCCTATGTTTCATTGCTAGCCAAGGGATGGCAACTACATTGACTGCTTAATGATGTATAATCAATTAATTCGAGATGGCAGAATTACTTTCTTACCCAAAAACGGTTTTTTCTCTCTCTTCTTTCTCAAGTAAACCATAGCACATTACTACGTCAACTACTAATGGCGGATATAAAGCGCCACCTAGTGATGAACCATTCATATAAGGCTCTAATGACAATGATCTGTCATTCCACTTGACATTCGCTTTGTTACAACCATACCCATGTTACAACTATACCCACCCTCCCCTACTGTAAAACAATGTTCTAGTGAAATCACATCTAAAATCGTTGTTAACAAACTTGTTAATTCAGATAAATTGTTGTCATTCACAGAAAATTTCAAAAAATATTTGAATATAATACCAGTCAAAATATAAAAAAAAATTTTTATGATAAACGATTTTCCGTGATTTCTTTCATTTGGGGGCTACCTAAAGAAACTTCTGTTTAAGAAAGACTCATCCACATAAGAAAATAGAAGAAAGAATAGAATGAGGAAGGCATTTTTATTCATTTCGTAGAATTGTTGAAAAAATCACCCCAAAATTTTCAAAGGAGGGTAGAAATATGCTTAACAGAAAGGATATATTTTTGAACATCTGCTATAAATTTTGATAATTAAAAATAATTACTACGTGTGAATTCTTTTAATTAAGGACGTATTTTGTTGTGATTTAATTGTTTTTTACTATAAATGAAAGACAAACATTAAGTCTTAGTTTACTAGTTTATGAATAAAATACGTACTATTTAAGCAATTAACTAAATATACAATAAAATAATATAATAAATAAACAATCGCTGACATGTAAGATGGACAAAGTATTCATACGAAATTATTTGTTGACAGATTTGACGTTTAACTATTGTCTGGTAAAATAATTGTCAGGACCTGCCCTATTAAAAATAGGTATTATTATTTCTGCTAATTATCCATTAAATATCTTTTTTTTAAAAAAATATGTCATTAGTTTAATATTTTATTACTTGATACTAACACATATTTATCGAACTTCGGTAGACTTTATTAATTGATTAAAAGAGTGTAGATATATAAGCCAACATAAAAATTGAATTGAAAATTTGTTAGATTTATTTAAAATCATTTATTATCTACAAAATTCTGCGTGAGGTATCATAATTGTTTAGTATAAATTAAAAGGGTTTTGTGTAAGGGTTAATGTAACATAAGCAAAGATATTTTCTGTTATTTAAAAAATGGTCAGGATTATAGTGGACACCTGCATATAATTATATTGATTTTAATTCCACTGTTGTATTAAGTTAAGCAATAACATTATTTATTAACATATGCTATTATAAACAAAAGTGTAAATTTTTTTATGGATAAATGGATGTCAAGGACAACTAAAATCTTTTCAGTTAATGTTTCGTTTCAGTTAATGTTAATGGTGTAAAGTATTTAATCATTCAAAACTGCTACAAGTTGAAAATGAAATGACATTACAATAGAAGGGGAAACTTCTTGATTCAAAGTGTTTACGTTTTTCTGTAAAACAGGATAAATACCAAATCTAAAGTGAATAAATGTTCTAAACAAAGAAAAAACCTCTTGGTTCAATATGCTTACGATTTTCTGACAATCTGCATAGTTTCCAAGTACATCAAAATAAGGAGAACTTGAATCAACTATCAATATCTTTCACTTTAAAAGATGAACTCTTTACAAAAATATGTTATTTCCGATGAAATGCGTTGGTCTAAAATTATATTCCTTTTCAAGATAATATCGAATCATATTAGCCATCATATATAAAACGCAAAAAACTTTTGGCTTAAAGTAATTACTTTAAAATAAAAAGGATACTTCTATCAATGTAGTTTTTAAATGATGCAGGAATTGAAGGCAGGCTTATTCGTTATTCTAAAAAAGTACCAAATGAATGAATAAAAAATATTTGTTACGGTACCAATACACTCAGATAATTCCCTAGGCAGATAATGAAATTAAGGAATTATTTGCAGAAATGATGAGAACAAAAAATCGGTTTCGTTGTTATTAGGAATATTATCGGCCACTTAAAATATTAATCACCGCTAGAACCTTGATGCTTGGCAGATCTCTATTCGCCAAAAAGAAAGAGATAGATGCTTAGTGAGAAGGAACAAAAAGAAACTAATTAAGATCATAACTTTCGTACACGGCGGTCGGGTGGAAAACAAAAGATCTGTTATTACTGTAATTTAGTGAAAATACTAGACACCTCTGTAAACAACTGAAGGTCTTACGGGTGTCGATGCAACAGCATCATTATCATCATCATCCTTCTCATTCCTCGGTAAGCCCAATTATCGACGTTGGTGTTCCCGTGGACGCGTCCAGTAGAAATAAAAAGTCGGAGACGGGGATACGATACCACACTTCTTCATTCCATACGTATATATACAAAGGTAGGTATACTACCGCTTGCATATTTTAATAGCCTTCGTCTTAAACCATTTCGTTTTGTTCCGATCGCTGCTCGCGTGATGTATATTCCCTGGTGGTCGCGTTACGGTGGACACCTGTGTAACCACAAAAATTTCAATTTCAATTTTTTCATTTCATCTTCCCCATAACAACTTTGAGGTATTTTATAGGTTACGATATAACAGTGTTATAAATTAACCTTCACTGAAGAATGTCAAATAAAAATCTAAAATATACTAATTAAGTATAAAATGGCATCCTACCTATTTAATTTCATATTCATAAAAAAAAAATCTGGTTTCAGAAATTTTGCAATTTCTATTCTAATGATATGGCTTAATTATTAAAACTACTTGTGTGGCCAAAATATACCGAGTATCAAAGCACACTTGATTTAGCGAAGGAACATTTCTTATATTAATTTTCTTTTGTGGCTGAGCAAAAGTTGTTTGTTAGCTGGTTCCAAGTAATTTCCGGACTTTTTATATTATGACATTGATTATAGCACCATAGTATTTCATACAAAAAAAAATTAATTAAATTATTCTTAGATAATGGTAAATAAAAGTTCAGCAAAAGAATGTGGTGGTCAAATCAAGCTTTCTGAACTTAATTAATGCCGATGGTTAGGTGGTAAGTAAAAAATTGTAACAACTTGTTTTATTATAGGATCCTAATATAAAATAATTAATAATAATTTCTGCTTACTCATACTGAACAACCAACTCGATTATATGAAGACAGTGCATGATGGCATCATTAGTAGCTTTAGGTATAATTACTGCTTGTAGTAATCTAATATCTTTTACAAACTGATAAAAAGAGATTGACTAATGTGTATTTTAGTCTTTTTGAAACAGCAAGGAATTGCAATTTTTGAATCCCGAAGGTAATAATTATGAGTGATACAAAGTCATAAAAAAAAGATAAATACACTGAATTAAAAATCAAAAATATAACAATATACAGGGTGATTCTCAATATATGCGACAAACTTTAAGAGCTGATTCCTGAGGTTATTTTGATCATAAAAGTTCATATGAGTGTATGTCCAAAACGGTTTGGTTTTAAAATTATTGAATGTTTAATAATATTATGACTATGGCTAACACGATATAAATATCACAGTTGGTTCTTCAAAAACTATTGTGTTGAGAGGGAATTGTTTATTTGCCATTTCAATATTTGTCAATAGTTGTCAGAGTATTCATTCAGTTTATTGCCAGTTTCTGTTTTCTAAAATTAAGTAACACGAATGCTGAGATGTGTGATATGCATTTCGTCTATGGTTTTGCCAATCGAAATTCGCGTGCTGCTAGACATCTTTATGAAGAACGATACCCGAACCGTATCATCCCGCATCATTCAATATTTGCCCGTCTTCACCAACGTCTTAGTGAAACGGAAAATTTTTAAAAACGGACGACTGATAACGGTCACCCATCTACAGTGAGAGCTCCACAAGTTGAAGAAATGGTACTAAATGAAATTGAGGAACATCCTACTACAAGCACCAGAAAAATTGCGTTTGCTTCAAACATTAGTCAGGCCACAGTTTGGAGAATATTGGAAGATCAACTATTGTATGCACATCATATTCAACGGGTGCAGGCACTTTTGCCGGCAGATTTTCCGCAAGAGTGGCCTTTTTGTCCAATGATGCAACTAATGGTCCATATTATTTGATAGTCCACATTTTTTATCGATGCGGTTAAATGGCGAGGTATACAGCAATTTCTTTGAAAAGGAGCTACCCCTACTGCTGAAAGAAGTTCCGATGCAATTAAGATTACAAATGTATTTTATGCATGACGGTGCTCCAGCGCATTTTAGTTTAGTTACTCGCGAGTTTTTGTACAATACGTATCCAGATCGGTGGATAGGACGGGGAGGTCCACAACCGTGGCCTTCTCGGTCTCCAGACTTAAATTCTTTGGACTTTGTCCTCTGGGGTCACCTTAAATTGTCATTAGTTTATACGACTCCCATGAAAATGTCGATGAACTGAGAAATCGTATTATCGCAGCTTTTCAAACAGTTCGAAATACCCCTGGTATTTTAGAACGGACTCGCCAGTCAATACGACGGTGGATAGAAGCTTGTATTGCAGTTGGGGGCGGTCATTTTCAACAGTTAATATAAGTTAATTTTGTTTTACTAATTATTTTGTTAATTTATAATAAAACATTAATTATGTTAACTTACTATTAAACATTGTACAACTTTAGAACTAAGCGATTTTGGACATATGTTCTTATGAACTTTTATGATCAAAATAACCCCAGGAATCAGCGCTTAAAGTTTGTCGCATATATTGAGAATCACTCTGTATATTATAAAAGGAAGTAATAAAGAAACAGGTGAAATAGGTGATCCAAAATCTGCAACTTTATTCAACCTAACCCTAGCAGGTATCATGAGAAAGACCAAACTACACAACAAAAATATTATTGTTAGTTTTAATAAAGGAGGAAGAAAAGAGAAAGAATATGAAAATTGGAAGCGAAGCAGAATAGAATAGGTATCATATAAGTGCGGACAGTGGCAAGTGGAATAGTAGCAATATTCAAGGATGTACTCCCAGATTAAGAATAAACACAGAATAAAGGAAAAATTCAGAAAGGATGCCAAGTATATGGAAGAAAAAAACAGGAAAAAATAATGCTGTTGAAAAGCAAATACATCAGTAAAATAAATAAAATTAAAATATATAAAAACCTAATAAGACCAATAATTACTTACGCTATGGAAACAATAGTGATTGTGCTAGCCGGGGTAGGAGAGTAATAGAAACACAGTTATCACCAACACTGACAATAATATTTATTGCTCTCAATACTTCAATACACCCTCATTAACAATCTATATCTGAATGCCGACTCGTCCTTAATCACCCCTCTGGTCATAGTCGGTCTCCACAGTGATGAACAAAACGGAAGAAGAAGGGTTGAAACGAGGCTGAAAATAATTGAATGAAACATACCAGGAATAATATTGTGTCCGAACATAACAAGGACTTTTCCGAGGAAATTAGAGAATAAAAATATAGTAAAATTTAATAATAATAATGTATTTGCGATCTATAGTTATGCAAAAGTGTAGAACATGTTAACAAAAGGTATGTAAGTATAAAAACAGTCATATATAAAGCATTAACAACATATTAAAAACATTACTGTATTAAGTCAGATTGGAAAAAATTCTCAACTTTGTACACAGTGATTAGTGACAAGTGAGCCTTTAATTTGATTTAAATTGCCTAAACGGTAAGTTTCTTATGTGAGTGGGTATATAGTTATAAGTCTTTATACATTGGCAAAGTGCTGATGTGAGTGAAAATGATTTACTGTGCCTCAGGTATTATAATCATGTGTAAGCTCGTATTTTTTAAAAGGATCATTGTAGTTATTTTTCGTAAAGAGAGTACATTATAGAATGTAGATTGCTGGTAATGTAAGAATATTAAATGATTGAAAAGTCTCTTTACAGAAATCGCTCTCACGCAGGGCTTCTGCAGGATAAATAATCTCTCCACGTCCCCCAAAAAATGACGCCGTATTTCAAACGAGAATAAACGTTTGTGTAATATGGTACAAGGGCCGCTTTGATGTTGACACTCTTGGATATACCTCTTAAGCTGTAACATACACTACACAGCTTCTCTGAAATTTTCTCGACGTGTGGCTTCCAGGAAAGTTCGAAATCGAATTTGCATCCCAGGAAAATCGTATTATTCGAACAGGTAAGTGTATTATCATTGAATTTAACACTAGTTTTCTTTACGTTGTTAGAAAATTCTATTAATTTGGTTTTGGTAATATTAGGTTTTATGTTGTGATACACAAACCATTCTTCTAGAAGTTGAGCTGTCCTTCGCGCGATTAACATTATCACTAAGTTAGAAACAACAACAGGTAAATAACAAGGGGTCAACAATTGAGCCTTGTGGCACTCCCCATGCCGTAAATTCCCATTGTGATCTGATTTCATTTCCTGCCTCGTCGTAACTCGACCACAAACTGACGTCTATTGGAGAGGTACGAATTTATCCATCTTAAAGGAAATCCCCGAAATCCAACCATCTCTAGTTTTTCAAACAGGACATGGTGATGTACACGACCCAAAGCCTTCGACAAATCCACAAAAGTACCGACTATTGTGTCGTCTGCCTCAAGTCCCAATGACTACTTCCTGTCTAATAGTTGGAACATAGATCGGATGGTGGATCTCTGCTTCATATAATCACTTTGCAGGTGATTCATGTTTACGTATAAAGTTTTCTCTTCTTTTATATGTATTTTTTCAAATATTTTTGATTTGTTTGGTATTAGAGAAACAGATCGGTAGTATTCGATCCCTGACTTGCTTCCATTCTTATATACTGGCATTACTAGGGACAGTTTTAGTTGATTGGGAAATAATCCATCTTTAAAAGATAAGTTTATAATTTGGGAGTGGGGTTCAGATATATATATTTATTATAGATAGTAACAGAAATCTTTCTTATTTTCTCTCTTATTTTTTTGTCGTTCTAATGTTGCTTAAATCTAAGTGTCTTCCTTTATCGTCTGCTCCTTCTTTTTAGAACCAGTTTAATTTATATTTTTTCCATAAAATTTTGATTTGTGGTCAGGTAACTTTTGTGCAATAAATAGACACAAATTATTTAATCTATTTTCATTGGAAAGCTTTTATGCGGCCAATAGTTAGAGATGAGATTTAAATATGAATTAAAGTTTGATTTCGATCTGACATGATATTGCCATTTTAAGTTAATACTCATTTAAATAAGCTTTGGAAACATTTTCTGAGAACAGTTTTGTCAAATTTGAATTAACGTTCTAAGATCTAAGAGAAACATCCATGAGTAGAAACCTATTAAATATTTAGCCATATCAATTAGTAACAACATATCGATGACGGTCTGAGAATAATGATTTATTAATTTAGTTATGTATATTGGTAAAAGGAACTGATTACCAGCGTTGAGATTCTTTAGAGTTATTATACTTCAAAGTTCATGAGATCTCAACCTTAAAAAAATAATAAAAACTAAAATAAAAATACAAAGATTCAAAAACTATTATGATATGTATCTAAGTATATACACATGTATATAGAACACATTCTTATATATCCAATCCGAAATTGTGCGACGCATAGTAAACCGAACGAATTCCTTTGTGATGGTGCACTCTCATACAAAAGGCTCTCGGGTTAATTAGACAAATATGCGTGTTATGAAGCAAGCAACCCAATACAAAAAGGCCTGCTACACATTATGCTAGTCACCAAGTTATTGTTCTTGATCGTCAGCCATTGTGGACCTGTCACGGCTACACCGATTGCATTACATACCATGAGTCCACACTTTCCAGGTCGCTCAGATTGAAATATCCATTTGCGTGAGGTGTTGAGTCCGTAATAAACACGATGTAATGCTTATATAGACGTGTTCTATATATCCGAATACCAGGTAGAATGGAACTGATCATTTATTTGTTAAAAAAATATGATTCTTGAAAGTTATGCCTCTAGCTAACGATGCGTAATAACCTTAACTCTTATGTTGAGTCCAAGGACAAAAATTAAAAAGTAAATCGCTAACGATGATGAAGTTTCTTATATTGCAAACCAATAAACATAACTATACGTTAATAAATTATTAAAAAAGAATCAACAACATGCATATTATGTACAACATATATATGGGCTTTAGACAGCAGGTAAATGTTTTAAACTCCTTAAAGGTAATAAATTGTGTCTGAGGCATCGTAGATTAACCATGCTTAATTGAATACTTGATTTTCAATTAAATAGTTATGATTCACGTTGTTGAAACCCGTTGCAGCCAACATGTGGGGACTTAGTGGAAAATAACATTGTTTTTCCCTCAACGCAAATACCTTATTATAAAATCGAGTTTTTTTTTCCTCTTAAGTGCAATAAATGTGATAAATTGGTTGCCTCATCAAGGTTTTGATTGGCCTTTTATTTCCTTGTAAAATATTATTAATAAGTTCATGGTTGACGAGGCGAGCATTTTTATACATCCCTTTCTGTTAGTGTTTTATATGTTAAATTCGAATTTGTTACCAACGCAAGAACAAAAACCAGCGTGACTGGCAGAATACACAAAATGTCAGATAGTAATTTGAACGAAGTTTGATACCAGTTGCGAACAGAAACAGCAGTAATTTGTTTGATTACTTTAATGTAGTTAAAATTAAAGGATATTTTAACAACGGTGTTTTTCTTACTACGAACCAGTGCACATACACAACACTTTCTATCATAATTGGTGAAGCAATAATCCCATACATGGCGTTGAATTAATGAAAAACAGAAATGGAGTGTCCCAGGTGTCTATTAGAACTAGCTGTGTGCAGCATTCTATATAATGATGTTCCAGATCCGAATCTGGCAATGGATGCCACAACCATTGTTTTTGTGATGATCTGGTAATTGTAAAATCAATCAGGAGTACCTGAAAAATGAAAAAAAACTGAAGCGTTATTACTTAAAAGAGTAAGAAAGAGAAGCCAAGTATATATACTGTATTCAAAAATACATGGAAATCGGTTAGGTAGCGAACAAAGAAAAGAATTTTTACGAATAGCACGTACAACATTCAGAATGTGACTGTTGAGGTCTTGCAAGATATTAGAGAAATGATTCTACTGATCTTAGAGAGAGCATATACACGTATAGAATGACATCGTTTTGAATGCGCATTTCCATACATGCAGTTACACGTTATCGAATCGTACTGATCATAAGGGAATTACACGGCGCACTTCCTCTCTTCCCAACGATCGACGTTGAGCCACACTTGGCCTCGGCATTCACAAGCCCACCCTCATGGAGTAAACATTTCAGAGTTGCTACTTGAAACATTTTTACCGGTAATAATTGAACCCCATTCATGTTACATGCTACAATGTATATTTTCTTAGTATTTATAATATACAGAACTAAGTGCTAGTTATTGTTTTCCATACTAGCGGTTGTGCAATAAACATGCCAATGTAGGAACAAGATATCCAAATAAATAGATTGAATATTAATTTAACACAAAAGTGTCATTAAAATTCTGAGTAGTTAACAAATAAATTCAAACAAATAAAATGTATATTCTAATAACAATAATCTCTCAAGCCCCAATACCTTACGTTGGCCACGAAGAGTGAAGATAAATTTAACCCGCGAGGATGTAGGAAGAACACCTATCGGTGATACAGTCTTTTTGACAATGTACATACTATCAGGCTTGTAGTTTTGTCAATAAATAGTACAGTAAAATAGTATAGTATAGTACAGCAAATAAACTTCGGATAACAATGAATACAATACAGAGATTTGCAACCTTCTAAAATAAAATATTAAAAATAAATAAAAAAGGAATCTTATAATACATATCTAGAAAACTGAATGAAAATAATCCGCCAAAAAATTAATAAATTTTTAAAATTAGCTAAAACCATTATTTTAATTTAGCGAATTCCCGGCACAAATCGCCTCCTTTTTTCCTCGTAATACCCCATAATGTAGCCCTCTTGTATGTACGTGCAAAAGTGTTTTAGCAGCTGTACTTACTGGCGTCTGCATTTTGTCGTTTTAGTGTAGGTCATTAAGGGTATGCGCTCGTTCATAAAGTCATAAAAGATTAACAGCATCAAATCGGGAGGTCCATGAGGTCATACTATTGCGGTTTTCGTGCTTGTACGCTGCTTAAGCTTTTTGCAAAAAGAATTGTGCAACCTTTGCTGTGTAAGCAGCAGAATTGTTTGTTATTACGTTTTGACAATTGGTGACACAACACGTGGAACTACACTTGCGTATAATACTTAAGACTGTTGCTATATTTGGGACGGGGCTATTTTGAAAAGCAGATATAAAACGGCCAATTTACTACATTTAATTATTTTTCTCCTTTTATTTGGTGTAAATTAACATTGTGGCGAAAAGAAAATAAAGAATTAAGAATAATAAAATGGAATAGCCAAAAAGATTATGAATGTTTTAAATGAAAAACAAATAAATAAAAGGCCGAGGTGCGAAGACACAGCTGATAGCAGCGAAGACCTACATTCATCAATGCCGCTAGATTAGTATTGAACGCTCGTTGTGTTTGGAAAGACTGCAGACAGGAGTGAAGAAGGGCAGTGGGTGTGGTTTCCCATCCCCACTACAATGCATTTGGCAACTAAGGTGAATTTTTATGTATAGGTTTATTCCCCGATTATAAATCTTCACTGGCCGAATGCGTATGTACGGTCATCAATGCGAGGTTAATAAGTCTTATGTTGAAGTCAGAGAGCAATCAGGGAATGTATAGCAAAGTCATGAAAAAGCAAACTGCAAATATCTAAAGAATTAATAAACAGATTTTTGCTATCATAGGAAAGTTTGGTCAACTGGCACCTGATACCATTGTAAAAACAATGATGAAATCGAAAGAGATATAAAAGAAATAACATGATCTAAAAACTTATAAATGAAGAACATAATGATGAATTCGAAAGTAATTCTTTACTTGAAAATGGCGCCTATCGTGCCGGTTTAGTCTTTTGTATATACAAAGTTTAATGCTTAAGTATTTCCCCCTGAAAAAGAAATATGTCACAAAAGAACAATATCATTTAAAGTAAACAAATAAA
This sequence comes from Protaetia brevitarsis, assembly GCA_004143645.1. NCBI lineage: Eukaryota > Metazoa > Arthropoda > Insecta > Coleoptera > Scarabaeidae > Protaetia > Protaetia brevitarsis. The sequence continues at coordinate 1,464,438 of RXPK01000292.1, forward strand.
TCTAGAACTTTTTCTTGTAAAACTATAGATGTAGAAAAGGTTTATTAGTACCTGTTTAAAATTACTTTAATGTTAGTCTTCTACTGGTTTTATTGGCAATAGACAAATATTGATCTATCACTCAGAACTCATTGAATTTTATGGCAATCCATTTCCGGGATAGTAATATAATTTTGTGTTTCGGAACAACACACGGAACAAAGAGGTGGTTTATGGACTGGTAAAAGTCTATAAACCACTAAAAATGGTATTAAGATTTTATAATGCCCACAATTCTGTCTGTTTCTTAAGGTACTTTCTGGATTTTCCCCGATTTATTACTATTTACGCCATGCTTTAGGTGTAATTGCTGGTTGGATCATTCTAGAAGGGTAGTTGAGGTCTGTTTACATTACGTACAAGTTTAGAATTGGTAAACAAAATTTGTACAATATCCCATGCAGTGAGGAAATATTTGATATCTGATAAATTTGTTTGGACGATTGATCAGTATATGTCTATTGTTAACTTATTTAAAACAATATTTTCGAACAACAAAAGAAAATACCGTAAAAGGAATAATTGTGTATAATTTTAAAACATTTTGAAATATAAATCGTTTCGTCAAGGTTATTTTATTTATTATTTCTCAACTAAGAGAAACAAAATCATAGCTTGGAAAAGCTTACGTGTTTGGAAAAAGGCGGTGGAGAAATAAGGAGCATATACCTCATGAAAGTTCGTGTACAATAAAGAATACAACAATTTGCTAAAAAAACTAGGAAATAAAATGCTTAGGTGTATATTAACAGAATGAATGTAATCAGATTTTTTCAACTCTAGCTTGTTTCAAAAAGCACATAAATAAATAAACATATTAATGATGCATTCAGAAATCTTGCTACGGATCAGAATTTTAATAACACTTAAATTCAGTTACCTAGAACTAGTTTTCTAAATAATCTTACGAACAGAAAATAATACCGAAAATGAACGCAATCAAAAGAAAAACACTATTAAATAATACCCAACTCAAAATTCGAATTTGAAGTTTACTTTTTACCTTAATATATCTATTTATTCTCATAAATAATTATAATATGTATTTCTAGATGGAAGAAACATTGCAATTTTGTGGGCACTATATGGTTACTTGGTTCCAACCAAATTATTTGCAACAAAAAAGAAAAACAAACAAATTAGCAAAAGATATACAATTAGGGATTCACAAGAAACATTGGCAATCCTTTGAATAAATGGAAGACCCCCTTTGTTACATCAATGGTGCTAAAAGTGCCAAATGGTTTCAACCATTTGTTTATTGTGTAAGGGAAGATATTCTAAATATTAAAAACATTGGGGTATACATCGACAATATCCGATATAATTTCAGAAATGTATTAAAAGCTGCAGATATTTGTTTCAATCAGGAATGTCCCTCAGAATGTTCAGTGTTTTACTGCTTCATAGAAACTTTCTTTTATAACTTTAAATCAATGAATTTAACACTACATACAACATAAAATATGACCTTTATTTTATGTGAACATTTAAGCGAAACAGAGCAACAGAAAGGTATTTAACAATAAGTACCTTTACACATATTTATAACGCAACATCCCAAACAAAAAGTGTAAAGCGTCATTGCTAAAAGTATCTTACGGCGCCTGACCACGTCTTTGTCGGCTTGACGCCGTCTAGCTTTCTTGCCGGCAAAACGCCATCTGGCACTCTTGTCGGCTTAGCGCTGTCTAGTGTTTTTGTCGGCTTGACGCCGTCAGCGGCCTTGGCATCTTTGCTCCGTTAACACAGGGCGCTTCTTTAGCTTTCTGTGCGGCGCTATTATCCATATTTATATTAGAATATTTCTACTAGGAATGTAGCATTTTCTTGAAAAGTTTTATTGCTCTTTTTGCTTCGGACTTTCACTTCACATTTCTTTTTGTGCAATTAGTTAAATTATTGTCTTTTTTTATTTAGCGATTATGGTTTTCAATCAAGAAGACACCTTTATATAATCCGAAAAATTCTATTTTTTTAAAAACAACTGTATGTATAACTCATACATTTGTGTAAGCTACTTTATTTTTTTAGAATTTTGCTACCCCTAAAAAGTTTATTTAACGGTAGGTTTGATAGATATTGTGATATAATTAAACAATCACACACATATTTCAATGCAAAACATCATTGTTTCACAATTGTTAATACAAAGGATCCGTATCAAAGAATCTACAGATGATAAATAATTATATTTCAGGAAAAAAAAATCAAATTTCACGCCAACATGCAACAATATAAATCATTTAATTTATTAAAACAAGTATTTTATTGTAAAATGTATTTAATTAATTCCGATATTATCAAAATTTTGAAAAAATAAAATTTCATTTAACAAAAATTACATTTGTCAAACTGTTGACATCTATCGGCAAAAACAGATAATTTTAACTCTTCAAAAGAAATCTGTCGACCGACAAATGCCGTAACATTCGAGTAGATTTTGAAAAACCATGACCGGAAAAAAAGTGGTTGGTTTAAAAAAAAAATTGAAAGAGGGACGCTTGGGTAAGATTAAAATGGGCGTCCGGTTTTTGAATTGACTTACAGAAGAAAAAAAATAATAAAATAAAATTGACACGCAAAATAAATAATTTCGTATCAAAAGTAACCAAACTTTAAGAAGAAAAATAATTCCACTAGTTTAAGTGAAAATTTAAAAATCAGAATAACTTACCGAAGGTAATCATCCAGCAATTTTTTTTCCAGACCAGAAAAGCGTAGAGAGAAGCTGAAAAGGCATCACAACTTCACCAAGGACCTGGCGGCAGAGTATTCTGAAAATTCCACTTCAAGAAGGAATTCCTCGAATTAAAAGGCCTGTATTCTTCATTTTAATACACAAGTGTAGAAAAAGAGCTCAGAATTAATTTAAACTAGATAAGACAATTCAGATTAATTCAATCTACTAAAAGTTATAAAAATTACAAATTAGTTTGTATTGCTTGGTTTAGTAATACGTTTAGGTATACATGTAGAAGCCGTATTTAACATTTAAGAATATTAATACCAAGAATTATTTCTTTAAAAGAAACGATCGCGAATTGACTAATTTAAAAATTGAATCAGAGTGAGTATTTAGTTTTATAAGTTTAGAATCTATCAGCATCTTAAACAATCTTAAACAGTTCGAACAGAGTTTATCTACAACTTAACGTAGAGATAGCGTTGTAAAAGTTAAAATACCTGTTAAGAACCAGTTTTCCATTCAAATTTGTATTTTATAAATCTACAATCATTTGATATTCAACATACGAGTTAAATTTTACCTGTAAATAACTGTGTTTTCCTTGATTATCGTTTATTACATTACACTACACTTTACTGTTTACAATAATTGAGAATTGGCGACAAATACTTGCCTTTTACCAAACGGATAAACAGAAATTTGTACAGTTCACGCAGTGGTCACACTGTAGAAAGCCACAATTTGAAAGGCGCCAAGTATTTTGAATTTGAATTCAACCAAGGTAAGTGATTCTATCCAGTTATCGTTTTTCGAATCCTTTAAAAACACTGCGATTTTTAAAAAAAATTATTGAGATTAAAAAAAATATTAATATTAAAAAATCATTGATCATTAATTAATTCATTGATTCTTATTGTTATTTATTTAAACAATCAGACAATTATATGGGTAATCGGTCTGTCCAAATAAAACCAAATAAATACCTCAATATTTCGTTTTAATTTAAAACATCATCAGGAGGCACTAAAAATATACAAATTAAAATGAAACAATATACAAAATCACAATAAGTAATTGCTTACAGTAGTATTTATTGCAATATTTTACATCAATAACATTTTTTCTATTTATTTTATATGTATAACTGTAAACATTTTTTTTTTAAATTAATATGTCTAGCCCTGACTTGCATTTAAATGTTTAACTATTTATCATTTGTCAGCTGTCATTATAGTATAACTTGTAAGCAATTATTATTGTGATTTGTATATTGTTTCATTTTAATTTGTATATTTTTAGTGCCTCCTGATGATGTTTTAAATTAAAACGAAATATTGAGGTATTTATTTGGTTTTATTTGGACAGACCGATTACCCATATAATTGTCTGATTGTTTTACGAAGTCCGGTCGATATTCCTTTTATTCTGTTATTTATTTATTTATAAATGTAGTATTGCTATTATTACATTTTGATTATTGCAATATATAATTTATTTTAATTTTTTTTTAAATTAGAGTTTAGTATTGAATATTGATTGTAGTATAATAGTTGAAGATGCAACATTACATTTTCGTTTAAATTTAGTGTTATTTCAATTACGCTTATTTGGTACTAAAGTAAGGACTGTATTTATGGGATTTATGATAATTAACACATTGTGATCAATAAAAAAAAATTGTTAATATTACAAGTAATGTTAATTGTAGTAATAAATCAGGTTTGTTGATGAATTAACAATTTACATTGCAAAAAATACCGTAGTTTTTGACATTATAAATATTGTTAGTTAAAAGAATAAAGCCGATGTATTAATCAACAAATATTTTGATCATTTCAACAACAAGTGTTTGTTGAATCAAAAAATAATGTATTAAATAAACAATGCAAACACTGGCACTAATAGACGTTCATAAAACCTATAAACCAAAATAATACGCTAATTTACACTGTTTCATTAGCTCAATGAGCGTGTTCACTAGACAAATTATAATTATCATATTCGTTATCTTGATGTAATTTTTCATTGGTATTACGTACCTTTTTGGTTGAGTATAAGGTTAATCTTTGATAGCATTTAAGACAATAATATAACTTGTCTGTGCAATGCTAATGGTGATACTAGAATACAGCAATACAATCCTTGGTAGTTATATATATACATTTATTTCTTATGGATGTTCTAATCTAAATTCAAAATTATAATTCTTACTATAAGGGTTGTGAGGTCCGCTTATTTTAAAGTGAAACAATTAATTTATTCTGCGTTTGAAATAATTCGTGGCCATCATTAATGCGAACAGAGTTATAACCTTATTTAAAACACAAGTTTTCACAGTGTAAAAAACGACAAAAAATCCGACTGAAAACTATATTCTATTTCATTATTATATAAATGAGAAAGTAATGAGTATTTAATTATTACCAAATGTACTTAATATTTATTACCTTCACTACATATAGATGGCGCTCACATACGTCAACTTGAACGCGTCTGCTTATGCATCTACTTATGGATGTTGGCGCGTCGGCCAATGCCGACGATGAGAGGTAAAAAAAAGCCGAAGGAGAAACACCGACACAGGCATGATATGACGAAGATTTGGCACTTGACTAATTGCCGGCGATGATAAGTGAGCGGTCGGTAATTAACTCATCACTAAGCGGTTTAATGAAATCATCAATCAGACAGTTACCTAATCTCAACCACTGTTACACTACGGGTCGATTTCGGGCCCATGCCAACGTAAAACTTCTCGGGTTTCACTTTATATACGGGCTCGTACGCAACACGTACGTTTTGAATATCGGCTTGCTTGTGTAATGATGAGCAGTGCAATAGGACACACAGGACCGCTGTATAATTTGTGAGGGTTAATATAAGTTCATTACTTATATACTCGTGTGGTTGGTTTTATTTTTGGATTTTTACCTTTCCTCTTCAATTAGCATGAATACAAAGATAAATCGTTCTGTTTACCGGTTAAAATTAATCAAATGAGCTCGATTAGTATTGATTAGTTTTTTTATGTTTAAACTTATTCATTTTCTGCTACCTTTCCCCACTTTGTTGTTCGGATTATGTTCATATTACAAGCTGATACATTTTTTGTAAGTTTTTTGGTTTAGATTTGGTCATCTGATTTAGTTTTTTTTTCAGTTATTTCTTTCGATTTTTAATAAAAGTTAGCACTTACTTCATTATCTTTTGTATATTGCCAAGATTCTAAAACATCTAGTAAGGCAAATTTTGGATTTTAATAAACACGTCAATATTTACATGCCTGCTAATATAGACTGTAATATTAAAGGTAAGTACAAAAACAACAATTTAAGATGCAGTAGTCATAAAAACTATCACTGGTATTGGATTAAAGTTAGATTTATGTATCTCATAAGGAAACTTAAACAAAATATAAGGAAGCGGTAGAAGCAGCTCTTCTTCAGAAGAGGGCAATGAGGTGTCCGTGTGTAGGGGTCATTTTAAAAGTGAGGACATTCTTACCTTAGCGTCCATGTTCATATTGCAAGTCGTTACGTTCGTTTACAGTGACCAACATATGTTCACACATAACGGGTACAACATAGCTATTCTACTCGTATACCCGCGAGAACTTATAATACTTTGATTATTAATAAACCTATATGATTATTATTATTATTAACACATGGAAAGACCTTATAATATAGCAACACTTTGAAAATTTGGGATATTGGATAACATAGCGATGGACGATTATTTTCTATGTTAGATGACTCTTCACTTTGCAGTGTAGGTATTATTTTCGTGATCTTTCTCATATCGAGAAACGTCGAAGCTTTTCTCGCTAAATTGAAAATGTAGCAATTGGGACAGCCAGTGCATATGCGCCCGTAATCCTTGGCTAAAAAGGCAGGAACTTGACCGCTACCAGCAATGCGTAGAAGGAAATAGAATGGCATCTCTCGGAGTGGGGGTAAACTCGTATTTGCGCGCCATCTATGAACCATTTTTTTTTAAGTTTTAAACTAGCTACCACGGCGGGTTGCATACTATTTAAATTTATTTGAATTTTGTGATACACAGAAGAAGGTGTTCAAGTCCAAAATTTAAATATGTCGATTTTTCGAGAAAAAGAAATAAAAATACATATGTTTAAAAAATGTGTTTTCTTAATATACTTATTTGTATTTTCACATCTATAGATTCTGGATTTGGACACTTTCAAGTTGTCATTGGTAAACAGAAGATTGCCAATGATTTAAAGGCTAAAAGGGTTGGTTTTTACAGTAACATGCAATTTGTTTGTTTAATTTTATTAACATCACAGAAAACATCATGATAAAATACATTTCAAGGGAAGTTATCATTCCTTATAGAATTACACTAGTTTCTTACTCAATTATATTTCTATGGAAAAACAATTTTACATATTTTAACATTAATAAAAATATACTTCGTGTACTACATGATTGACGTAAATTTTTAAATTAATAATTTCAATATTTTAACAATACTGTAAGTTTTGCACAGCTGTTGATTCTTCTTACCGTACCAACAATTGCCAAAATGCATTTCCTTTAGATGACTCTCCAAGAACCCCTACAATTATTTCCTTTATTTGTGTGATTGTATATAAGTGACAAGTCTAACATACTAGGTAAATTTAAGGTACAAAGTGACCTTCATATTAAACAATTGTTAACCTTAAATTCCTGGATTAAAAGGGAAGGACAAGGAAAAATCATCATATTCCAAAAATTCTGGCCTTTACTCTTTCCAGCAATATTTGCAATACCTCTTACTGCTTTACAGGAAAGCTGTGTCTGCAATAGATTTCTTATATTATACTTATGTTGGTTGATATAAATACCTAGTTGATCAAGTATCGTTCCATCCTATTTCCACGCAACGCTTTGTCATCCCATGTGAAGAAAATATATTTGATGTTGAAGAAGATTCTCACTATAGAGGTTACCTGTTTAACAAATTACATATATATGTTCTAATATTTTATTTTTAAAACACCACAATAAGTAAACTTACCTAAATATGGCACTATCCCGAAATAGTTGGGAAGAGAACTGATTTCATACAATAAACATGGACGTATCGAAATAAAAACATAAAAACTAACGACAGCACAAAGTTAATTTTAATTACAAAAGGAAAATGATAATCAGATTATTCAGAGTATAAGTGCATATCACACAGAAAAAAAAATGTTGTAAATTTTCAAACAATTATAAAGTTTCGCACAAAGTTGTTGAACATATAGGGGCGAGCACAACTTGTATTAAAATTTACCACCACAATTGTAAGTAATTTAATGTAACTAAATTAACTATAATTATGGTTAGCGTAATCCTTATTTCTCAATAATATTCATCTTGTTAATTGAAGAGTACTTATTGTTTTAGTGAAATTAATGGGTTTGTTAAATTAATAAACTAGAAGTACAAAATAATGTGATCGTTTTTATCCCAATTATTTTCTTAATTTTGGCAATATCTCTAAAATAAACTAGATTTTATTAGTTTGAGGGTTTGTTTGTTGATTTCATTAACGACAATAGGTAAATTGAGGGATGTCGAAGATGTTGGCAGTTGACGGATATAATTATTATTGCCATGTCGACAAGTCGATGCACGTCTTAACATTAGCTTTTTTGCTTCAGAAGCAGCAATTCGTAAATTTTGAGACATGTCCAAGATCTTGGCAGACCGACGTCCTTCTTAACATTAGCGAAAATCAGAATATTGCAATTTTAGTTAATTAATTATTAATTCGATCCGTGAAGTAGTGTTGAAGTGCTATAAAGTTTCCCAGAATAACTTAACAGTTTATAACTCTTTCCCAATTCACAATATGCAATTTATTATATTTACTAGTTGTAAAATATTGTAAAATCAAATATTATACCAGTATACTTATAGTCAAAGAAATGTTCCACTGGCGCACTATAGATGGCACCACCAGCATTTTCTATTGTTGTGCATTTATAGCGGTAATATATTTCCATAAGAAAATACTTGTGATGCCATCTATAGTACGCCAGTGGAACATTTCTTTGACCATATATATACTAGTATAATATTTAGTAAAGCGTTTCACAATATTTTCTAGAAGATTGTGCTACAATAATTTCTAACAATTTTATTACTTTTTTGTAACTGTGGTATATGAAAGTGCAACAAAATTTCGCACAATAGTAACAATTCTTACTGCAATTTTCGTCCAACAATGAAGTGTAAATATTACTATATACGTGACATATTTCACATGTTATATCCAAACGTATGAACGTAATTAAATTTAAATAAATTTTTAAAGATAGTTTTTATATTAATTGATGTTAAATACATATTTTCAATTAATTTAAAAAATAATAATTATTCTTTTTACAAACCCATTAGTTAAAAATTTAGTTGTTAGATGTCGCACAAATAATATTCGGCGGGAAGCCGTCATTCCCCATTCCCTGCAGTTATATATCGATCTTTCAAGTTTTTGATAGCAACTATTGACATCATCCTCGGTTATATCATCAATGTGGACATGGCTAAAAGATAAAGAATCATTCACATTATAATAGGCATTACTCGAAACATAAACGTTTTTGAAAGAGTTAGCAAATTCATTCATAATATCCTGAGAAGAATTAAATGTGATGTCATTAAATAAGCAAATAAGCAATATAGTAAAGACTTAGTATTGTTCAATGAATAGGTTATAGAGTTGTGTTTTTATGTAAAATCAAAATAATGTCAGACAACGAACCGTGGGAGTTTAAAAATTTAATCGATTTCTCTTCGACGCATCACCATATTCTGGTACTTTTTGCGCTACAGCGGCTACAATGATTTCTACTTGTGAACATTTTTGTAGCATCGTGACAGGCTCACTTGTAAATGTATGTATGTAAGTGGCAAGTCGAGTGCGTTTTGAAATTCAAAAAGGTGCACCTTTTTTGCGGGTTACTGTCTCGGAGGAATTATCATCGAAATTGCGTGGTGTCGGAGAAAACCGTAAAAGAAACGTTATGCTTGTTTTCGTACCAGTTCGCACGGTATAAATTTACGTCCGCTCCGTTTTTTCGCGAACAGTGTCGTCTCTGTCTCCGGCCGTCGCCTGATGAAAAAAGCTTCCCTTTGTTCGTCGATCCCGTAGTGGTCGACGCGATGGCAGCGGTTTTGAAATTATAATTGCGTTAGCCGGACGCGATCTCCTGATGAACATGTAGCATCTAGCTTCTTACCTTTGACGTTATTAGGTGATTTATGTTTTGTGCCGCGAAACTCACGAAGAATAATAAAGCCTTGCTTCGCTAATAAGAACGAAGGCGGTAGATAGATGCGTTTTTTTCCCCCATAACGAAATGAACGATTCTACTCCCATTTCAACGCGGTGAATTATGAGAAGCATCAAGAACGACAAAAAAAAAAATAAATCAGATTTTCTTAGGTCGCGTAAACCGCATAAACGGTCCGATTTAAGCAAAAGATAATCACCGCAAATCATCGACGAAGAACGTCGTAGGAGCGCTCCATTTCGGTCGCATCGTGGAAGAGAAGGAGTACCAATCGTGCGACAAAGAGATCGTACCACGGCGACCATCATCATCATCATCTCTGCAAGGCTCTCAAATAAATAAAAACGAGAGAAAAATCCGGACTTGGTAATGATTTCGTGTAGTTTTGGGTAAGTTGACACGTTGATTGATGTCCGAAATTTGAAGAGAAACGATCCGGATTTCGACCGTTGCGCGCGTGATGTATATCACTACCGTTCTTCACAAACTCTGCGGAGAATTCCATATATACCGAGCGTTTTCTGTGATCAGTTTTTTTTTCGACTGAATTCAGAAAAGATCAAAAGAATTGTAATTACTTTTTGGAAGGAATTTGGTGGTCCTATCTCTTTGTGTTTTATTTTTATGAGAATTTGGTATATTTTAATGAACAATGCAAAAATTTATTATTTTATTATATTATATTAATTATTAAGAGGAATGGAAATATTATTTTAATAATTTCAGCGGTTTCAAATATTTATGCCTTGATGGATTTGAGACATTATTACAACACACATGGTAGAATAAATAATTACTTTTTACTAAAGGTCCAATGGTACTAAACAAAAAGATTTAATCTTTATCCTAAATTCTAAAAATTGTTCGGTAAGTCTAACATTATAGAGGGAACTGGAATAGGACTATATGGGCCTTGAACCAAGTACTTCAAAAGCTTGGGAAAATGTCCAAGTATCTTCCAGGCGGGAATACACACTATTGAAAGATGCGCTCAGTTCAACATTGATAGAAATTAACGAAAGCAGAAGATTATCAACATGTCTGATAGTCCAGCAGCCATCAAGGCGCTAAGCTCACATAAAATCAATGATGATTCCAAAATGGTCTGGGAATGCCTAGGGAAATTAAACAAGCTAGGCAAAAAGAATAAAGTAACCCTCCTGTGAGTTCCGGTTCACACAGAAGTGGAATGAAACGAGATAACGAATAATCTCGCGAAAAAAAGGAACTGGGATAGTTTTTATAGTGCCTAAATCCTTTGGTGGCATAAGTAGCAGTACAATACTGAAGAAACTATAAAGAAAAATGGAGCAGAACAAATCTAATTATTGGGAAAACCTCTAGGGAATGAGGCAAAGCAAAATTCTTCTGGGAATCTATAACCAGAAGAGGTCTACGGAATGCATCAACCTAAGTAAGAACAATATTCGCATATTAGTAGGAATACTTTCAGGCTGTTGTAAGCTGAAACGATACCTGAGTAAGTTTGGATTCACAAAGAAATCTGAATGTAGATTTTCCAGCGAACAGAGCGAAGGATGGGTGCTTCGTGCATCTCCCTTCAAATTGCGCAGCTTTGTGCTTCTCGAGGGCGTTGCATCTGGAAGCATGTGAAATCGAAGAGGAAGACCTACCTAACCTAGGGCCTTCTGACTTTCTCAAAGGAATAGAATTGGAAGGCCAGCTGTAAAACAGCAAGAATAGGGGCACAATAGATCTTTTAGGTCGCAGTGTAACATTACCCTCCCCACATACATACAACATTGTATAGCGTAGCAAGAAGTAGTGCATTCTATCTATCTATCGATAGTTCATAAAAGCTTTTTGGTAGTTTATTTCCTATTTACTGATATAACGGCAATGGATTTATTTTCAACGTTTGGGGGTAAATTTTATTACAGCGCTGTTAATTTGACCGGAACTAAATTAAAGCTTTTTTGGTTCAAATTTTAGATACTTAAATCATTAAAATTAATTCGTTTCAATATTACCAAGAGAGGCTGGACATCCAGAATTGTGGTGCAAAAAACTTCTAATCTAATTCCACTTCAACAAAATTTTACTTACACCGCAATTGTGGATGGAAATCCTCTTTTGCTAATATTAAATTATGTCTGCTGAAGTGTATCCAATAAAACATCTTGTCACAGAAGGTGCACACAGATCTGTTTCATCACAACCTTTTCAGAGCTATTGTGATCACCTTTGCCCTGGTAGGCGTTCTCTAACTCTACAGTTATGGGGTTCTCTATGCCCAGTACTAGAAACCTTTGTTTTCATCAGGCCATCGCAGTGGCACACCACGTGAACTGGCGTTTCTTCTTCATTTTGGCAGAATTTGCAAACAGCATCGTCTGCCAGCCCTATGTTATACATGCTGGAAACCCAAGCCAATACTAATTGCCCACTTTAACTTATTCTTAGTTTCAACACTTGCAGAGCTAATACCTTCAAGTATTAGCCGGCTGTCAGAGAAAATAGCGACACTTTTACTTAACTTAACCCATCTTTCTATTTCTCCGACACAGCGATACTACCACCTCAGCCTGGAACAATATCGTGTCCTTATTGAAACTCACTGAAAGGACGTTTTTGACCTTCTTTCCATATATTCCGGCTCCTACACCTTAATCAGTTTTTGAGCGATCTGCATACCAATTCGTACTTTTCTTCTAGTCATTTCTATCTGATATTATAGCCTACTATAATTTCAATGTAGGATGGATTCTCGAATCACGGTATTACTTGGCAACGTAAGGGATACATCCTTAAGTTCATTTAGTAGTTTTTGATGGTCAGCACCGTACGATATACTTATCGGAGCATAAGTCTCTTTCGTATAGACCTAGCAGTTCTTTGTATATAAATATGTAGCGATGGCAGATTTACAATTTCTTCCACCGCGGCTCATCACACGCGTAGCACATAGACAAGCCAGCCTGTGTGTGTTACTTAGCTTTTTGACCGCCCTTGCTTGCCGCACCTTTGGTTGCCATACTACTGCTCCATATCTTATCATGGGTCTAATTACCCTTGTTTTAACCACAGAATCATCTTGGGGACAAGATTTCATTTTCTTTCACACAATCTCGTGCACCTGCCCAGGGTTAGTATCCACATTAGTTGATTTCTGGATATATGAGTTCCATCTAAGTCGTTGATCCAACCATATCCCAAGGTAGTTCGCCTTTTTGATGAATGGAACCCTTTCTCTTCGTGACATTAGTGCTTATGAGCCTTCTAGCGTTTTTTTTTTCTCGTGAACACGACAACTTTATTTGCCTGAGCATTAACTGATAGTCAATATTTTGGTTACACCAGTTGTGGACCGTATTTATCCTTTGGATACCGTCCTCTAATAAGTATTGTAACATCAGCAGCATATCCCAGGCAGTAGAAGCCTTTTTTGTTCAGTTTTCGGACTAGGTCCCACGATAAAGCCTCGATAATTGAGTTTGTAGTAGCATTATGGAATGCTCTCTTGACGTTAAGGAAAGTCGTTGTTGCTATATCTTTGTCTTCTGTTGATTTTGAAATTGGCATATCTTCGTAGATTTTTCAGGTTGATAATTCCAAATCCAGGCTATCTGTTCAGTTATCCCGAAAAAACGGATCTAGTTCTAACGTTTCCTCTTTGTTTCTGACTTTTTAGTTTCCTTTGACTTTATACTGTGTAACTGTTTTTCGAATTACATATATTGGGCATATGAGCTGGTCTTCGAACTGCTTCCATCATCTGTTGGTTTGTTTAAATCCGGCGTTTCGGCAGTGTTTCTGCATCGTCATCAGGGTAGCCCTGATAGTTTCCTTTATTTACTTATAATCTCTTTATTTATCCGGTACTACGGTAACGTGTATTCTAGACTGAAATACGGTGTTGTGTTTTTTGGGAGAATTCTTGCGACATTAACAGGATTTTTGTTCTTCAAAAGGCGTGCATACGTTCTATTTTCCAACTTCGACCTAGAGACACCTGCTTTAATATTTTTAAATCTAATAATATATTAACTCTACCATCTATATTTGTCCTAGAATGTGCACTTTTTGTTAGACAGCACTGGGAATTTTTTCAATCATATGAATTGTCTCATCAGCATAATACGAGAGGTACTTACCATAGTATCTTGTTGCCGCCATCCACACACTTAACAAAAATCCAGAAAAATGTAATACATCAGTCCATTAAAATTTATAACTATATCCCCGCCTCAATAAAATCACTTTCCATCCCGCAGTTTAAAAAGGTGTTGAAAACTACTTTGATAAATCAAGCTTTATATAGTGCTCAAGACTTTTCCAAAATTACGTTTTAATCTGTTTTTATATCTAATTAATTTATGTGTATGTCTATATACTGTTTGATCTACACTTTTGTATAGGATTTTTTATTTTGACATGTTCTGTGCTTTTTGGCAAAATGGAATAAACCGTATTATTATTATTATTATTTTTAAAGATACGAAATAATAGTAAAGAACCTTTTTTATGAATATATTGAAGTAGATTTTTAAATACATTCTATAATGCCTCCATCTTCATTTGTAACTTGTAAGGCATGTAATTATCCAGAAATTAGAAATTGCTTATAACTTGAGAACGGTTGTAAACAGATCTATAAAAGTATATATATATATATATATTTGGAGATTACTTAAAAAAATTCTATTTACATATATCATGGCTCACTACAGTTTCTCTTTAAAAAAGGTTCTTTACTATTATTTCGTATAGTTAAAAATAAAGAGATTATAAGTAAAAAAAGAAAACCCGGAATTTTGAGTTTCCGATTATATTCCGGAAATGGTTAAAAATGTAACATCGTAACACGTAGCATCTTATATAGTTTTCGCCTATCTATTGAAATAAAGAAGTTTTCTATATAATGCCACCGAAATTGAATATCTTTGGGATAGGAAACCTATATTTACATGTAATATATTGAAGCTGACGAGCATATGCTGTGATTTTCCTTTTTTAATTTTAAAGAATATTTGTCTTTTATTGTTTTGGTCTTATTTTAGTTCTAGAATTCTGATTATACCAATTTAACCCATCTGAGTGCTTATGTGATCCTAGTTGTATGCAGCAGTGTTGGGCAAAATAGGAGAAGTGAATAAATTTCTACAGCGACTAGATACACACGTGTTTATTCGCGCTTTGAGTGAGGAGCAGTGTCAACTACTGATTTATTGAGAGCCGACAAAACACGAGTATGTGTAATCGCTGTAGAAATTTATTCACTTCCCCTAGCTTGCCCAACACTGGTATGCATTTACATTCTAACGGCATCCATTTCCATCGCAAACAATGGAATTGACAAACCACAGTCCTTATCAAGGCTATCCTGGAACGTCAGATTTAAACCACCACATCATCACACCAACTCATATTCTAGTTATCCAGCGTCAAGAATTTCACGTTATGAGCTATATTGGGCAGCAAAACCATTATTATCCTACTAGAACCGCAAAATTAGACTTACATAGAACACTCTGTATAATTCCACCGCATATTTAGAGAACCTCAAATATGTAAAACTTCTACGGGGCATCCATCTTGATCGCAACGACCGTCCGCGGAGCGCATTGCCACTGCCGAAGACGATGGGACCAGACCTAAACCGTTTTGATCGTGGGAACGTTCAATATTGTCACAGATATAAATACGTGAGCACTGCGGTACGACGTCGGACCATCAAGGAACCATCGAATTCCATTTGCTCACTTGTCATTAACGGCGTGGCGAGAGGACGAGAGAGGTCGCGCGCGCAGGGAGGCGATCGCATCAAAAATCGACCACTGGCCGCCGGCCACGGACTCCTCCGACGCATTCCTGCTTCATCTTTGTCTTGTGCGTTGTATCGTTTTTGTTGAGTTTTATTTTTTTCTTTTATCTATCTTCGTTTTATTTTTTGATTTGCCGCCACGTTATTTCGTCTTCTCTTATTTTCCCTTCTCTACTTATCTTCGTCTCCGTTTATCGACTCTATCCACGGATGAAGATGTGTAGCTACATCGCGATCGCCGTTGGAAGATAATAATTGTGACAATGAAAGCTCGGACACATCCGAATAGACAAGACGACCAGAGACTGCAGTGTGTGTGGGTACTCTACTCAGCATATGTATATCGGTTGCTGTAATAGATGATAATCGCGGTCTTTGTTAACTTCTGTCATCATCTTTTGTCTGTCCTCGTTGGCCGTTAAGAATTGTTAGAGAGTAACATATAAATATACCGTCAACTGACTGTGAAGGCTTTTTTTACATGTATTTTCATGTGACGCTCTAATGAGCTTTTTCTTTTAATCAGCAAAACATGACAACATGCTAACCTTTAGCTAATTAACTTACGATGCATTATGATTGTCCATTTTTCGGCTCATCATAAGTAAAAAAGTACAGTAAAAGTAAATACACAATAAATACAAAAGCTGGAAGAAGTGAAGATTACCAAATAAATGACACGCAAATCAGTTCTTAAAGGAACAGAGGTTAGAATTCACTTTCTGATAAAGGCAAAAAAAAACCACAGTAGATCTGCTGATTGGTCACCAGCCTAAATAGGCATATGCATGAAAAAGAAAACCATAGCTTTTATTCTGTGCCAATGCAGAGTGGGGTCAAATTCCCAGAAAGTTGGTGGAAATCGTAAAATTATATTATTGTATGTTCTTTTTTTGGATGAAAAATCATTCAAAAAGTTATAAGGCAAAATTAAAGCCTAAATGCTGATCTTCATGATAAAACTAATAAAAAGTAGGCCAAAAACACACTAAATCACAAGATTCAATTTAGAATCGAATCCCCA
Source organism: Protaetia brevitarsis (assembly GCA_004143645.1). Classification (NCBI taxonomy): domain Eukaryota; kingdom Metazoa; phylum Arthropoda; class Insecta; order Coleoptera; family Scarabaeidae; genus Protaetia; species Protaetia brevitarsis. Next base: position 1,481,266 of record RXPK01000292.1, read on the forward strand.
GTAATGTGTCTTTAGAGTTTTGTAGTTGTAATGAGCTAACTCTTTTTTTTAGTAGCTGAGTTCATTTTGCGTGGGGGATATTTATCTTTGGTATTTATTCTCATTAGATGGTATCTTTTTTTTCTTGGTGGGAGCCATCTGATCTGAGTTTTTGGAAACACTTGGTTGTTTACATTTAATTCTCCCATTCCTTGTTTTCTTAAATGGCATTGATTGCAATATAACTGTGTTTCTATGAGCGTCTTCCCCAGAAAAACACAGTGTTTTTTTATAATTCTTCATGTGCCGTTCTTAAACTTTCCTGAATTTTGGAGCACACAGCGCGTGAAAAGGGGGCGTTTGCACCCGAACGTGATGTTTAGAACAAGAGTGAGTCGAATGAAGCGAGTGAAGGCGCGAAAAACCCTTCCCACATAGATTGATATAATATTTCATCTATCTTTATGATTGCACTTTATTAACAATGTAATGATAAATAATTGTATGTATGTACTTATTTACTTTAATTTCTTAGGCAATGGCAATGATATTCTAGGTTATTTAGCGACTTAAAATGTGGCATTTAAAACGGGCTCATTTTGTTCCTCAAATCTCTTTTGACATTCATCCTTCATTTTTGCAGTTGCTTGTGTAGTTTTCGCAAATATTAAGCTCTCTGAAAGACTAAAAAGTATGAGTTCGTTCCGAAACGAAACAATATTGCAGAATTCATCTTTAAGCTTCTCTAAAATGTGCAAAAATGTGGGATTTTGACAAGTTTGAGCTTAATTTTACAGCTTCATCGGGTTTGAAAAACTTTCTCTTTCTGCAATTAGAGAAAAAGACTTATTTCAGTTACGAGGCTTATTAGGGAAAAGAAACTTACCCAAGCTGCTTGCAGCTGCAATTTTATTTCTAGCACTGATAAAGTTACACTAAATATGTTATACAACTAGTTAAAGAAGTCCACGCAAGTACATATTTATCCTTAAACACGTGATTATGCGTACAAGATAGTGGATGTAATCTAAATGAAGTTGAAACCACATCTTACAAAAATAGAGGTAAGGCATTCTTAAAACGGCGCTATATATATGATTTCCCAAATGGCAGAGTGACGTCAATGACGTTTAATAGACGTGAATATCACATACGACGTAATATTAACGCCTATTAAACATGCACTTTCAAATAGTGGTTAGTTTTAATAAATGGGTTTATTCAAAAGCTTTTAACCAAGTTTCTTCATCTTTTATATAAATATTTCTATTTGTTTTCAAAGAATCAAATCATTATGCCCCACAACGCTGTGCGTAGATTTTTTTCACACCATAATGATCAGAAAAATTTAATGAACCATCAAAATTCTTGGATTTTACTTTTTACCTTAGAAAAAAAGAAATAATTAGAAAATACTGCTGCTAGAGAAATCGCATTCTGAGTGTCCTAGTAGTTTTCAAGTAAAAGATACATAAATATGCCCAGGATGGTCTATTTTCTTTCGCGATTTGAAACTTGGCTTTCCTTCAGTTTGGACCAAGAGAAACATCGGAATAGCTTTCCTGTATTGTTTTTTTTATCTCAATAACTATATAAAGCTTAATTTACCTTCCGAAAAAATCAATTTTGTTGTGTTTTTTCTTTCTAAACCTGTAAAAACCATTTTCCCAATATTACGCTTAATCACGTTTTACTCATAATGTTTTTTCTACTATAGAAATATCTTTGCCTGGGATTTTCAAGAAAATGTTTCTGCTCTTCCCAAATGAAATTAAACAGTATGTTATGTGATATTAAATAGTTATGTTAACAAGCAATTTTCGACCCAACTTTTAAATCAAAATGTTTAAAACGTCCAATCAAGTGCAGCAGAGGATGAGAAAATACTCAAACTGAGGTATGGATATATTTTTTTAAGAGGTCGATTAAGTCCAAGCAATTTATTACTTGTCAGGTAGCGCTGTGGAGCTAGCTGACCAGAGAGAGATTTGAACTCGCTAATGCGGGAGCTAAAAAAAGTTGAAGAGAATTTTTCGAAAAAAAAAAAACATGAAAAAAACGTGGAAAATAAAATGCAAAGATGTAGATAGATATATGGGACAGATGTAAGCGTAGAAAACATGGACACAAGTTCCCAAAAATAGTGGAATCAAGAATTATACTCGGGGAACTATTACCTGACTATAAATAAAATTGGAGACATCAACGTTTGCTTTTTTAGGTTTCAAGTGTAGTAATTAAGTTATTAAGTTAGTAAGTGATAGCATCCGCATGGTTCGTTTAATTGTTCCGTCCATTGCAACCACTAGGGTATATTGTAGAACGGATGTTATCTTAGAGTTTATCCAATAAGTTAAGGCCCTTAAGGCAACTCAGTATCTTGCTGAATGATATTGTTTTCAGGTCTTCTAGAGAAGCCTTTCCGAAGGTTACATACCTGATTCTTGTAGTAGCAGGACAGTGGCAGAAGATATGCTCAACTATCTCCTCGTCTTCTAAACACAGTCGGCATTCAATCACATCAGAGAGCTCGATTCTGTATAGATACCACCTGAGTTTACAGTGATCTGTAAAGACAGAGGGAATCACCTTGACATTTTTACGGCCAAGTTCTAGCAGTTCCTTGGTTCTGGTATGACTAGGTGTAATACACTCATTTGCATGTCCCAAACCAGGATAGCTGTTCCAATTCTGGAGTATTTTCTTGTTTGCCCAGAATTTGGAATGATGGTGGTGCTAGGCAGGGTGCTATGTCCATGGAAGGTTCCTGAAATTGCTCCGCAGCACCCTTTTTGGCAAGGATGCCTGCTTTCTCATTTCCAAGAATGTGTGAGTGCCCGGGTTCGTATTAAATACATTGATAGATTTATTAGTCAGCCCCAATGCATTCAGGATGTGTTTACAGCTCCAGATCAGCTTCAAGTTGCATTTTTGCACCTCTACTGCTTGTAGCACCGCTTGATTGACGCTGAAGATTTTTATTGATTTGTGCGTTTACTTTCAAATGTTCTATTTCTCGGCAATGTTTCTTCGCGTATTTCGAATTAAATGA
>RXPK01000292.1:1499816-1517008 GCA_004143645.1 Protaetia brevitarsis
TAATGGTTTTAATTTTCTTTTTACTGGCTTTGAGTACGGTTATCAAGAGAAACTACATCCCATCCCCTATCAGCGTTTTTGGTATGGAGTTTTAGTTTTGACTCTAAGTTACAGGGTTGTGACTGCCTAATGACAGCCTGCGGGCAGTTCATTATATTAATTCTTCCTCCAACTGGTAGCCCCTTTTGCAATCATTCTGCACAAGGCTTGCAAGGGCGAATACTGCTGCCTGGAAGACCGTTTGTATGTTTCGCGCCCTCATAGGCTTATGAATATCCTTTGATTAGGCTGGGTCCCGCAAATCTGGCTCCTGTCCCGCTGGCTGGAGTTTGGATCCTATCTGTGTACCAGTTTTCGTTAGCAGTGATCTCACTAACGTGCCTGGTCTTGTTCGGTATTGGAAGATTTTTGGCACCTTTCAGGTAGTATAAGTGTGTCCTCCACCCTGAAGTTGGATGCCACCAGGTTGTTGGCTTTCAGTCTTAAGGATCGCATTCATTGCCTCCGCTTCACATAGAGTTTCCAGCGTGGGGGAGGCCCACATGGTCTCCCAAAGAGGCGGTCCCTCTACTGTTAGTTGCACCAGTGATACCCAGCAACGCCTGTCTCTGGACAGCCGGTCAGCAGCCCTCGCTGCGCGGACACTTTCTGTCTTCTCCTCCAGATCTATGCCCGTATGTTAGTTGCTGGTCTTATCACGGCAGTATATAGCCAATGGATACCTTACGGCTTTCATCCTCAGTGTTTTTTGCTAGCAACTCTCCTGCAGGGCCATAGAATATTGCGTGGCCCTGGTCGTTGGTTTTAACTACAATGATTTTTCCCAGCTCAGTTTGATCCAGGGTAACACGCAGATTCTTTGCTTCTTAGTTATGGTAAGTCCCTGCCAAACAGTCTAATGCGCCTGTCCTTGAGTTTTCTCATGCGTGGTAAGGCAACCAACTTTCTTTTTTGTGAATTAACTGAGAGTCCTTGTGAAAGGCACCATTCCTCCACCATTCGCAGTGCAGTTACGCATGATGCCCCGCCCACCGACGCCTGGGAACTTCCGTAACCTACGATGATAATGTATCAGCGTACCCCCTGCTCCCATATTCCTTTGTCGTTAAATGAATCTGACGAATCATCCACGACCAAGCTCCACAGCAGTGGTGACAGTACTCCGCCTTGAGAACACCCTAAGTGGTCCTAATGGCGATATTTTTATCTAGCATATTGGATAAGACTCTGCCTCTTAGCATCAGTCCACATTTGCTAGTCGTGTGGTCATGTTCCCGTTTCAATTAGGATCGGTTGATCGAGGGCGTAAGGACTCCCCCTGCTGAATTACTTATTTTAATTATCAAGGATAACGACGAAATATTGAATTAGTTTTGGAGATCAGCAGGGATTTGTAACCCCCGTGTTCAGCCATAACTTAACGTAGATTGCGGCGAATTGCCTTGACAGCCACATTACAGTCTCCTTTGTTGTAGAATTTTTGAAATGAGTGTATAAGCAAAGGTTGTTTCCACAGTTGCCAGATTCTTTGCTTACTTGGTTTTTTGGACTAGAAGGTGTTTGTTTCGTATATGAAAGCGACCTCCGTGCTTCTATTACGTAAATCATTGTAGTACATTGACAGCTATTGTATAATTTAAGGCGACATCTTTTGGAATAATATTGCATAAGAACGACTGACAATTAATTATAAACGATTGTAGCGCCTCATCGGTTTTTTTCACAATCTCTCTTTAAAGCCCCCCTCCTCCTCCCCTTAAGTTAGTTTTTCAATTACGTTTATAATAATTAAAATAACCTGTTAAGTACAGTAGCAAATAAAAATGATTATATCAATGCTCCATGTTACTAAACATAGAATCCATAAAATAAGCTATATAGTTAATTGCTGTATGTGTGTGTTCTCAACTTTATTGTTTTATTTTGGATCTTCTGTTCTTAATAAAAATTTCACACACGAATAACACGCACGGCCCGTTTCCTTCCTTTCCTCAATAAAAATAAATTGTTACTCGTCAAAAGCAACAGACACGGTGCTGGTACGGTATTTTTTATTGTGCAATAAAAGTTATCTGGACATCCGATATTGGCTATCAAGATGAAAGAAATCGACGTGCTTTATTATCTATGAAATAAAAAATTTTATGTGCCATAGGTGTCGATCAAATGACAGAAATACGATCTGTCGCGTGTTTAACCGAGGTGAAGTAAAGAGAAACTATTTGTTGGGTGCATAAATAAAATTTCGGGATACGTTCAATGTTTACAAAACCAACGACACTAAACATAGGGATTTACGTTACAACGACGTGCGGACACGATTTTAAAACCTACAGTATTTAATTACGCCTGTTTAGAATTTACGTAGCGTCAAATGGGGATTTGATTGCATCTAACTGAGGAATGATAATGAGTGGAAGGTGTTTAAAATGTCAGGCGCTGACGAGCGGTAAACGAACTAAATTAGATGTTTTTGGTCGTTGTTTGTGTCGGCATCAAAGATTTTTTAAATAAGTGCCAGACGGATATTAATTCTAAATAATACTAAAAACATGCATTGAAAATGTAAAATTTTATAATAGAGATTTCAATTATATGCTTGTTAATATCCACAACATTAAAGTCACACCGGATTTTTTTTTTGCCATTACACATACGTGTAACTTTAAAATAAAAATTGTCAAATATGCATTAGCGCATAACAAACCAGTTATTATTTTATTGTAAGATTAATTTGACGTTTGGTATATTCTGACGTTTCACAATTTATTACTAAATTGAATTCAATTATGAATTAAATATGAATAGCACTACACTAAGGCGCCTGATTTAAAAGTAGTTGTCAGTGTTTATCGAATATCGATATATATAATCGAATAAGATAAAATAACTTTATCGGAATAAAAAAAACGAGCATGTTTTAATAATATAGAAGTATAAAAATTTAATAAAGAACAAAAAAACTGGGTTAATGTCCTGAAAATAAAAAGAAAATATGTAGAAAGTTATTGAAGGTGAATTTAACGCTGTTTCAAGCAATCCAGTCCGGCAAATGCTCTTAAAGGATTATGTAATATTAAAAGAAAGCAAGGAAACAGACAGCTGTAGAAAAAAAAGCAAAACTTAGAAAGACATATGGTGGAGAATCGATCAAAATGGCCAATGATCCTATAATTTAACAACGGACATTATAAATAAAAAGGTGTTTATGATTTTTACAAATCTTATGACGTATGATCTTTTACAATTTACTGCAAATACCACAAAAGCCGATATGATTGAAAACACGCAAAACGTAATAGTCACTATACATAGTATAGGTATATTGTATATTGTATATATAATATATGTAATTACAGTTAGTAAGTACAACGTCAGGATATATATATGAATACACATAAGTAAAAGTAAAGTATCTCGTGTATAGCGTACATGTCAATTGTTTCAAATATTGAAAGACAAACACAAACGTTAAAATTTAATAATAAATAAATAATTTTAAGAGTTTAATGTAAATGTAAATCACAGTTTAAAATTCTGCTACTGAATAGGAAAGTCCTCTCTATAAGTAAAGCTCTCAACCATCGCAGAACATATCCGGCGGGTGTAATGTGAAACATGGACGGATCTTATTATTACAGTTTTTATGCAGCTGCAGTTGTGCTTGTTTTCACTTTAAAACGTGGTATGGCCAGCAATTAATTTGTTCTTTCTTCCTTGTGCATGAAGTGATGCTGGTGGTCGGCATACTTATTCCGATTTGCCAGGACATATTGATACAAGAAAGTATGTACACACAAGGAATTGTAAGTATGGCACTATGTTAAAGAGATCTTTACAGCTGTGTGTCTGATCCCAGATACCATACAAGGCCTGAATTGCTGTTTTCTGTGTCAGGAAAACCCTTTCCATTTCCGAACTGGTTTCCCATATCAGTATTCCATAGGTTGCAACGCTGGCGAAGTTGGCGAAGTACTCACCTCGTAGCACGTCGCACAGTGGTCCAGAAACGCGCTTTTGCGGAAATAAATCTATAACTTTTGATAAATTGGAATTTTTAATATTTTTTCAGGATAATGAGCTTAAATATAGGCGATTTGAAATGCATAAAAGAAAAAAAGATTAAGGCATAAATCACGCCGTAATTATTGGCGGAAATACATAAATTAATCAAATAATGTAGGTATGCTGTTTCTATTCATTAATGTTTTTTTTTCAACTATTTTAGTTACATATACATATGTATAATAATATTAACAATAATAATAGCAATGATAATAATACAAAACGGGAAAATATTCAGAAAATGAGAAAATATCAGGAAGAATTATTATAACCGTTTGCCATGCTTAAAAATGTTATACATTATTATAAACAACAGAAATGTTAGAACTTTTAATAATACACAACTGAAACTAATTACTAATAGTAGAGAAATTCCCGTCAAGTTCTAACGGCAATGAAATAGTGAGAAATAATTGAAACCTATATGTACAAAGCTTTATATATGAGTAGTTATTCGTGTGTGTATGTAAGTATATGTGTATATAGCATATTTAGAATGTATCAGTTTAATTTTTTTAGGTACCTTAGAACACATAAATGCTATTGTAATTAAGCAAAAGATTTTTTAAAATTAAAACAAATCAGATAGGATTCACATACCTACATCAGTGCAGTAAGTAATAATGATTCTCTATATAAAAAACAATAAAAATGGCAAAAGCACTTTAAGCAGTTTAAAAAACACGAAAAGCATACTTATTCAAACATTTTAATATTAATAGCACAATACCAGACCAACTGGATATTCATAAGTATATTCATGAGAGTAATTTGATGGTATAATCTGCAAATCATTTCGAGATAAAATCTTTAGCTCATATGCATAATGTTGATCATTTTTGCTTTACGAGAAAATTTCGCGAATGGTGGCTCTATACTTTTTATAATTTTTTTTGGGCTTCTTGTGCTTCCTTTGACAATAATCCTACAGGTAAAGAGACTCTGTCTTTATATCTTGCCATGAATTAAAACTTTATGCACGGCTACAGGCATATAGTACCAATTATATAGCTACATATAATTCTGCAGTGTCAGGCGCATACTTTTCAAATTTATCGGAATCAATTACTGCACTATTTGTTATTACTTGTAAAATTACGCTAAATCTTTCAATTAGTTCTACATCAACCCCTGTTATATCTGCAGTCATTTGAGGATTTTGAGAAAACCTTCTAGCGGTATTGCCATCATTGCTGGTTCCTAAACTTTGCTGCACAAAATCTAATTTAATCCCCATCTCATTCTTAAACTCGTCTTGGAACATTTTCTTTGTATTATCTGTCATTATTTTTTGTTCTAATGTTACAGCAGACCATTTTTGTATCGGTATTTTATATGATATATGTAATATGCATTCATATTACATATATCATATAAATAAATTCACAGGTTATTCATTTCTTTTGGGGTGGCTTTGCATGTGTAGCATCTTGATGCTGATGACGTATTTGTTATGGCTTGCGCAACTTTTTGCATCAAGTATTGTAAGATGTTGCATTGTAACTCATGAGTCACTCTAAATGGGGCGTTTCTAGAAGTATACTTCTGTTACGTGAAATTGCCGAATTTCATCGTTCACTGCTTTAACTTCCGCATTAGTTCTTTAATAGTTTCTTGGCATATTCAAATTTTATAGTCGCAATATCGTGTAGATGCTGCTCGGAGATTTTTCCATAATGCATGTGTTATCTCCAAACTAAATCTACATTTCCGTTTAAGGATTACACTATATCTGAAAAAATACCATATACACATTCTTAGAATAAATATGGCTTTTATTTCCAAATACATAAATACCTTCGTGGCAGATAAGTATAAAAAAAACATGCTTCTAAAAACTAAAACTTTAAAAATTAAAAATCAATAGACAAGATAGCTATATACAAGTACACACATATACACACATTCAATTTGACATAAACACACATAAATAAAAAGTAATATAATATATTCGAGATACATTGTCGACTGCATAATACAATGCGAATGCTAACTTTATTCGACATGCTCGCAATTAATATGTGATTTCTCGGAGAGGAGCAAAAAGGAGCAGCTGATTCTTTTTGGACGTTATACTAGAGGCATTAGAGATCATTTGTACATGAAAAATCTACTTGTCGAATAATTCCGATGACCACTAAAAGTCTACCTGAACTTTTTTTCATGTATAAATGTTAGTATTTAGAAAACTTGATAAAATCAAGCATTTACAAATTAAATCACTTTTTTTAGCAGTCCACATAAACTATAAGGACTATAGAACATACTCCAGAAGTTATATTCAATTTAGATAACAACTTATGAAAATACAGCATTATTAGTTCTAACAAAAATATGCGGTTATTTCAGGATTTTTACTTATGCCAACTTTGAGCGGGATATTGCATAGTTTATTACGAATAAATATTGCAAAAATAGCATTTTTCATTAAGTTTGAACATTTAAACAAGTATTTACGACACACATATCATTAGTTTTATACTTGTCAAAGTGTTTTTTTTGCCGGCCCTGAACACTGTGCGTCGTAGCACAAGACTGGGTATAATTGTCCGAGCAATGTATATCGCTGTTGAGGCTTTAGATATTACATGGTCACAGCATCTTTCCAGTAAGTAGATCGTTTAATTGTTAGCCCCAAGAAATCAACGTGTGTTTTTTCTCCCTGCGTGCTGTGCTGTTTCTTATCAGTAACTGCCTGCTTTTATCTTCGTTTAACTTGAGATTATTAACGGTAAACCAATAGTTCCCTCTCAAACCGCACATGCACCGCGTGTTCTCGGCCTTCTTCAGATCTTGCTTTTGTTATTATAGTCGTGTCATCTGCGAACAGGATAGTTCTGGATCGTGGAACATTTTACTGGCAGGTCGTTAATGTACGTATAAATAAACAAGGGTCCTAATATTGACCTTGTGGCACTCCAGATTCTAGCATTCTTAACGTTCGGACGCGCACCCCATTAAAGTGCACTTCTTGGTATCTGTTCGTAAGATACGATTCTAGAAGCAGAAGTGGAATACCCCTTCACACCATAATAACTCAGCTTGTGCAATAAAATCGAATGGTTTACTGTGTCGAAGGCTTTGCTGAGGTCACAGAAGTTTGCGGCAATCTTATCTTGATTGTCAAAGATCCTCAGTTATTTCTTCCATCAATTCCACCATTGCCTGTAACTGGATTTGTTTGCCTGATAAACCGTATTGTTCCTTCGACAGAACCATATTTGTCGAAATAATTTAATAGTCGGCTTTGATGATATTTTCAAAAGACTTTTGACAAGCTGGGTAGTACTGATACGGGTCTGGTAGTTTGGAGTAATGATCCCTGCTAACTTTTTTATGGATTGGTGTAATTTTTTGCCACTTTCATGCAAGCAGGAAAGATGCCTTCGTCTAGGCATTTATTAATTATAAATGCCATTGGTTCCGCCACTTCTGCTACTACTTGTTTTAATAACGATGTTGAGTGACCGTATACATCAGTGGTTGTTTTGTTTTTCAACCTATTTATTATGTACGTAATTTCTTCTGGTGTTGTTTCACTGAGATATATCGATCCAGTATTATTTATTTCTATTTTCTTAGTAATTCCAGATACCCTGTGTGTCATTATTATTCAAATGTTGTTCTCCGGCCTTAAGAAAAAAGTCGTTTAATTAATGGGCAATTATTAATGCGTCCGAATTTTGCCTTGTTTTTGTTGCACCGCTTTCATTTTTTATCACTGACCACATAGCTTTCTGTTTGTTGGTTGCCCTGTTTATGATACCTGTATTTATCTCTTTCTTTGCCATGTCTATTGCTTTCCTGTATATATTTTTGTATTGTTCGTATGCATTTCTACTTTCTTGGTCCTGTAGCAGCTTCATGCACTGTGTAGCATGTGCTTCCAAGATATTTTCTTTTTCTCTACGTCGGTGTTGTAGATTGTAGTTATTTATTTTGTTTATATGTTAGTATTTTTTCAGGGAATGCGGTTGTTAAAACTGGCATCAAAATGACGAAAAAACAGTTTGAAAGCCTCTTCTGCTGTCTTGTCTTGGTAAGAAGATGTTCCAGTCGATTGCGGGTAAGTAAGTACTGTTTTAAAGTGAGCATAATTTGAAAGCTTCATAACTCTTTTCGTTGTTTTTATTACAGGTTTCTCATCATTCCTATGAATTTCCAGTTTCTGCGCGTAGTGGTCCGATAGATGTAGATTCAGTGTGATTGTATTTGCTGGCACATCATCATATGCAAAAATATTGTCAATACTGGTTTCAGTTGTGTTTGTTACTCTTGAAGGTTCTAATGTTGTGGAGTGTATATTGTACATCTTAAATAAATTTATAAGCTCTAGCACTCTATGCGTTTTATTTAAAAAGTTAAGGTTAAAGTCACCAGCAATGTATACTTTATAGCCTTTCATACCAGTAGTTGTTCTTAGGACTTTTTCCATTCGATCTAGAAATACTGCGGAACTGTGATTATCGTCACCTGGCGGTCTATACAATGACACAACTATGACTCTAATTTTATCTATTCTTATCCCTGCAAGCTCTATTACTCTTTCCACAGATAAATCTTTTATTATGCTTAGTTCATTGTAACTGTATGTACTTTTAACAAGTATCATTACACCACCGTGTTTATGCTCCTTCCTACAGTAATGAGACGCAATATTATAATTTCTTATACTCAAAGCTTTTAATTGTTCGACTCCAAGCCAATGTTCTGTTATACTTGCAACATGAATCTGTTGATCCTGCAAGATTAATTCTAGGTGACTTGGTTTATTAGTAAATGATTGTATATTTAAATTAAGGAGATTTGTTTTATGAGACCGTGCTAATCTAATGTCGCCATTGCCCTCTGTGTGGTCTATATTGCCTTGAGTAGAAATTGTTGTTGTTGTTGTTGTACCGCCTGTACTGTTCGTTGTAAATATATCTTCGAAAAAACTTGTACGTGGAAACTTGGATACCCGATGGCCAATGCTCACTCTTGTACACTTCGTTCTTCAAGCCTTCATCTATTCCCACTCTAAAACAGTTATATATGTTATCAGTAAATTTATCCTTCTTTTCTATTTTCTTTATATCAAAGTCTTCCTTCTTACCGAACTCTGTGTTAAGTAATTCTTGCATTTTGTTTTCATCAAAATCACTTTTAAATTTTCCTATAAATAACCAATGCTTTCTCGCATTTGAATAGGTTACAGAACTCTGATCTTTATTGCCAATAATTTTATTTGTATGTTTGTTTCTAATAGTTTCCCTATCTTTTTTGAATTCTGAAATATTCTCTGAATTGTTGCCATTAGTGAGACTACTACCTGCATATTATGTGTATAGGTATACACATTGTAATAATAAAATAAAATATATAAATAATTGATTGATTATAATCGTTCATATTTTTTTAATCTCAATAAATTTTTAAATCTCAGGCTCGTTAAAGCATTTGAAATAACGATATCTAAATGGAATCACTTACCTTGACTGTATTCAGATTGTAATCTTATTTGGCGCCTTTCAAATTATGACTTTTCGACAGTCTGACCACTGTGTAAGCTGTACAAATTCCTGTTTATATGCTTAGAAGAGGTAAGTATTTGCCGCCAAATCAAAGGATGGTCGACATAAAAGTATTGTATAAGAAATAGCCGATTATCAAGGAGACACAGATTTTGAGTTAAATTTTTAACTTATATATTGTAGGTAAATCAAATCAATGTGGGTTATTAAATACAAATTTAAATAAAAAGTGGATATTAACAGGTATTTTAATTCTTTTACAACATTATCTCAACAATTTAACCGCAGAAACTCTGTTCGAATTCTTTAAAATTCTTTAAAGTGCTGATTAGATTATGAACTTTAACACAAAATACTCATTATGATTCAATTTTAAAATAATCAGTAAACAAGCATTTCTTTTCAGGAAATAATTTAAATTAATGCATTAGCAAGTTGTAATTTAAAATTACGCATAGAAAAAAACAAAACTCGGTATACCAACTTACCAAACAAATTCCTTTTTTTGTTTTATACTGAATTTATTTCAAATTTATATGTTATAACAATAATTATAGAAGCAAGTAAATGTTAAAGTAGTCATAACATATGTAGTACTAAAGTGATGTCCGTTGCTGTACTCTAGTGATATTGGGGGTATATAATATTTACCACTAGATAATTTTATAGTATATAGCGTCCGAATTGATGAACTCGTCTTCTAGATAAAAGCCCCGTACATCCCGACGCGACCGAATGCTGGAAGGTAAGACGAAGGCCCTGTGTATTAGTACCAGGATAATAAACAATGGGCGGTGTTTAATCGACAGCGATCTGGTGGCAATAAATAGACGTGGAGGACTGATCTAAGACAGAGCCTTGATGAGGCTAATTGGCTGAAACTTCGCCTGGCTATGTAGTATGTGTTGTGTGTGTGCTGCTATCCGGAGTGGGTGTGCTTTATTGTTCCCTCAAGCGGACAGGCCGACCAAACAACATAAGATGCAATGTTCAACGGACACAGGAGTCGAATTGACAGGATTGATTCGAAACTAAAAAGGTGTTGTCGGTAACGGTTTCTAGAACTGATACTCGTGCTTAAGGAATTGCTTTCACACATCTGTTCTCGGCTCTCTTCTCCATTCTAGGAACGTGATAATCTTGCTTGTTTTACGTTCTTCTGCTAAGAAACCGTGAATATGTGTATGTTCTACGTTTTACGCATCGTTTTAGTTTCACGGAAATTCTAAGTATCCACAATGGTTGTTTTTATGTACCTACACTACGCAATTCTTATTATTGTCAGAAGAAACCGAAGAAAAGTAGAATGCTTATCGAAACTACAAATTATTTTAATTCGGAATTAAAACAACCGGTTAAAGTTAGGATATTCAGTCTACATTCTGAAATTAATATATCGGGTTAACAGCAAAAACAGACAAATTCTAATCAGCGCACATTCATACAATACTAATAGCAAAATAGATAATACGAAAAGAAATTAAATTCATATTTGCGACAAATGTCAATGAGTGAGCCTACCTTCTAAGAATTCCTTTCTGGTGTAGTATGATCTATGCACAAGATATTGTTTCAAGTTTGTTTTAAAGTTACACTTTCCTTCAGTTCATTCGGCAATTTGTTATATCTTTGATACTCATATATAGTACACTCTTATAAGTTAAAGTAAGCCTATGTATGGGTGTACGAAAGTCTATATTTCTAATATCGTAATCGTGGCTAGGATTATTTACTAAAAATAGCTCATGCCTCTGTTTATGAATGTAAGTAACCGTATCTAGCATACATAAATCGATAATTGCAAAGATATTTAACTTTTTAAACAAATTCCTACATGGGAACGAAAAGGGAACACCCGGCATTATACCAAGAGCTTTCTTTTGAAATAGAAATTTCTTTTCAGACGCAAAACTAAACCTTTATACCAGGATACTGCGATTCCATTTCCGATATATAAAACAATCTCAATATATCTATACGATACGATACCTTTTAAACGCCCTAGTTTAAAGATTACTTACATTAGAAATTATGTTATTGATATGTTAATCCCATTTTCAGCCTGAATTAAAAGTGACACCTAAAATTTTAACTGAAGATTTTGTGTAGAAATTGATGTAGCAGCAAAAAAAAGTGGTACATTTTTTTTGTTTTATTTAATGAAAGTTTATTTCCGGCAAACCATTCATCCAATAAGTTGAGCTATTTTTTCATTTTACCCTTACTGTAATTAGCAACGAACTAGATTTGTGCACATGCTTTCCATTGTAACACGATACAGAGATCCTGAAAATTTGCGTTCTGTCAAATAAATATAATATAAACAATTTTAAAGTTACTCCGCGTACTACAATTCCTTCTAATTTATTTACAAGAGATCGTGTTGGATCGATCAAGCACCTTGCTTACTTCACAGAAGACACCAATCGGGATTTTTCTTTTTTTTTGTATGTTTTATAAAAATTGTAGCAACTGTGTCTTCCCTGCCTGAAGCCATGTTGATTATCGAAGGTGATATTATGTTTATGTAAAAATCTATTTAATCTATCTAGTATCGCATCTTGTATAAGTTTACTTATACAAGATATATATACAAGAGCAAAGAAATACGAACTTAACTTCTAGTTATAGGCCTTGTATACGTAAACTTATACAAGAGATAAGTGAAATAGGCCTAAAATTAGAAGTTAAGTTCAACTTTCAAACAATTTAGAAATATACTCTCTAGAATGGACATATTATAAGTGGGTTACAGGGTTCATTATTAAATATTTAACTCCATTAAAAATGGCAATTGAAATGCCGTCTTAAAAATTAAAAATGTGATTTGCTCCTATGCATGACATTTGATATCATTTTTTAAGCGCAAATAGATTGCAAAATCAAGATTTACCTTGAATCAATAATAATAAAAAAAACTCATATGACCCGGACTTTATGTGTGCTACTGTTGTGTTATAATAAATTCCTGACATTTTTACTAAAAAGCATTGCTTCTAATAATAAACCTAAATAAATTCGTTTTAGTGTAGCAAAGAACATTTACATAAATAAAATTTAGTGCGATGGCCTGTTGAAGTTTCGCTTTTTTTTCCGCAGACCCAAAGCGAACTTTAACAAATAAATTCCTTAGAAAAGGTTTTCTTTCTCTCTAGTTTCCTTTTCGAGTCCACGAGCCTTAATACATCCGTGGTTTATGTTAGAAATTAATAACAATATACTAAGAAAATGGAACTGGCGAAACAAGAGTTTGCGCTTTCAAATTTCCTTTATTATTTGGAATGCCCGAAGTAACGGTATGAATATATAATCAAAAAAAATCTAAAGTAGTAAAACATGTACTGATTAACGATAATGTGCTTTTCCTAATTTCGCTTTCCATGCTCACAGCGAGTTTTGCAAAATGCCTTTGAAAATTAATAGTACAAAATAATCATGGCATTAAGAATAAGGTGCTTTCGGGTCAAACAAATTATATAAAATTCTTGGAACACTAACTCAACGAAATTATTTGTCGGTTCGACTTTATTCTTAAACGCTTGCCTGCTAATGTACGGTTCTCCTCGTAATTAGTAAATTGTTAAAATTAAAGCTTTAAGTCTCTCGCACATTTTCACTATGTAACGTTCCCCTACTTCTAGAGAAAACCCGTATATAATTAACCTTAGACATGATTAATGCTTACCGTAGTTTCATTGATGCAAAACTGTAGTGTACGTTCACAATAAAGAATGAGTTAATCGTAGGTAGTCATTTTTGTATTCAAGTACATTTATTTTGTGAATAACATATTGGAATCGTTTAAGTCCTGCCGGCATTATTATTATTTATAGAAACGTGTAGCCAGGAATTAATGCAGCAGCATACTATTAATCTTTAGACTTTTACAACTTATTTGGTCACACACGAAGAAAAAAAAACACAAATATTTATCAATCCTAGAAATAAATTGTGTAAATAAACTCGGACTAGACAAAATTCCTGTGTAGTTACGGAAGTGTTGCGGAAATCGCCAGATAGTTGCTTTTTTAGAGTTGTTATGTATTTTAAATTAAAAAGAAAACATATCTAATACGCAATCAATAATCTGATGCAAAAATTTTAAAAACCTGTTTTGGTTTTGAAAACCGGTTTCGCTTCGTAGCGCTACTTGATGCCTATTTACTTAATACGTAATGCCTTTGATGATCTAATAACGAAGTGTAAGGTGTTCTATCAAATTGGCACATTTGAGTTGTTCAAGATTCTAGATTGAAACTCGCAAGGTAGAGATAATCAACTGCGATATATTTATGGAAAAAGTTTGTAACACTTTCGTTATAGAGGGTGTTAAACAGAAAATACTGATAGCAGCTGTGGCCTCTGAAATAGCTCCCCAGTACTCATTTTGATGGGAGTGTCTGCAATTGAGCTATTCCATTTCTTCGAACGATGGGTGACCTGATAGCAATATTAGGGGCTGATTAGCCGTCTTCAATGGATTTATGGTACCTTACAGTTTCAAACTGGTTTGAAATTGTGTGTTGAAGTGCACGAATGTGAATACGATAACAAATAATGAAAAGAACGAAAACGTCCTTACATTTACCAAAGTTTTTAAAATATATTTAAGACAACATCTTTCGGCCCACAAATGCCATCTTCAGGTTGATTTGAAATTGACTTTCAAATCAGTGGATTTGTGCACCTCCAGTATTTCTAACACAGCTACCGAGTTTTCACTAGTACTGTGTGACAATAATTCATAAGAGAGTAGGTGTTGCAGTCAGTACGCTTTTGTTGTATTTTGACTCTTATATAGAATGGTAGACGTGATATTTCAAATAAATTTCTCGCTGTGTATTGTGTTTACGAAGTGCTTAAGCTTCTTTTTCAAATACCTTCTGCTGTCCTCTGAACACGCGAAATTAGAGTAGATTCATTTTACATCTTAAACACATTACATCGTACTGTTGAAAATAATAAAATAAGTAATATTAGTAAAAGTGTTTGAATCTCCGTTATATCCCACACAATTTCATCAAACAGAAAGAACCTACTTCACATTACTCATGAAATGATTAATTGAACCATTTTTTCCTTTCAGTGTATTGGAAGGAATGAGTGAAGAATAATAATAATATAGCAATTTATTCAATACTACATATAAATGTGTTGAACACGTCAATTTACATAGAAGATGTATACTTACATACAGATATAAACATATACATACAAACAAACAATGGTACAAATATTCTAGAGATTAAAAAATGATATTATGTGAAATATTTAAAAAAATAATAGTAATTTTATTGAAATTGGAAGCTAAAAAACTTTTGTATATCATAAAAAGCATTGACAACTAGTATATTTTGTAATTTTTGTTTTAGTAATCGTAAAGGTAAGTCTTTTATGTTTGTCGGTAAATGATTAAAAACTTTGATCGTTTGTACGATAGCACTTTTATTAACAGTGCATTGAGTACTTGCAGAGGATATATCCTGTTCGATGTTGTCACTGCATCACTTAAATCATGAATCAAAGAGATGTCTAATGTTAACCATTATTCGTTAGAAATGTTTGTTAAAATGATAAAAAAGGGCACTATTAATATACAATATTCTAATGAACATTAATTTACAGTAATAAGAATAACAGTATAAAAATTAATTTTAATTATGAGAAAGAAACCGTTTAAGAGTTCCACTAAGAGTCATTTTGTTTTTTAAATTTCCCAAAAAAACCCATAGTAGAAAATTAACAAAGAAAAGATAATTTAAATTACAATAAATTAATTAAAATTAGAATATCTAATTGTCAATGGCAGCACCATTTATGAACATTCATTCTAATCATGTACGATGATGTTTAAAAGAAATGTAAAATTGAAAAAAAAAAAACGAAAAATATTAATTTAATGTAAATTTTTAATCAAATTGCAATAAAAAGTATATTAGCAAAAAGTCCGTATTTTTAAGAAACAAAATGTTCCTTTTCTTTGCGTCAATTTGAAACAGCATCCCATTCATGTAGTTAACACCGTATATCCAGAAGAAAAGATGAACTTCACTTATCAGATATCGTGATACAAATCCCGTAAGTTGACCGAAGGACCGGAAATTTGAAAAAGCGTTAAAACTGACAAAACAGAAGCAAAGCGTTATTTTTATGCAAAAAGAAAAAAACGAACAAGACAAAACTATCTGAGAGGCACCTACATCGGCGAGTTGCTTCAATTCTTTACAGATCCTAAAAAACGAAGTTCTGTTAAAGAAAAGAGCTACCAAATAAATATTTAACTTATCTCAGTTACATAAACGTCAAATTAATTCCCGATTAACAAAAAATGTTTATGCTGGACCATAATCACCGAACAAAAACCTTCTGAACCCTCCAAAAGCTCCAGAAAACTCTGACAAGCAGTCCAGCTCCAGACCTGTTCCAATTTCTCGATGCTGAATCCAAACCAGACAGACCCAGCACAACCGATTCCGAGAGATTCTGCTTGGTTTCAACCAGTAGCCAAGGGCCTGTCTACGCAAGAATGGAAGGGTAGAAATCATCTGCGATAGCCAGCTGCCTTCAAAGCTTTGCGGGCTGTAGGATTTGACTCTGAGGTGGTATTGGGGTGCCACAGAAAACTTAAACAGCTGGCGGAACATCTAAATGTTGCATTGAAATGGACGCCAGATCACTCTGGGATCAGAGACAATGAAATAGCTGATACGTAAGCAAGGTGCGCCAGGGAGCTGCCGTTTGTGGGTCCAGAACCGACATGTCGTAGATTATGCGACAGCATCAAAACGTTTGTCAGATCCCAACTTGCTGCTAGCACTGCCCCTTTTGGAATGGACTCACCGGCGCTAGATATTGTAAATCCCTAGGGCGCCAACCGAATGAGGAAAGACTCCATAGGGCAGTCTTTATGAGCAGGGACAGATTGAGATTTCTCACAGGAATCTTCATTGGGCACTGCGCACTAAATAAACACATGTACCGCAAGAAGCGTGGGAGTGTGGAGGAAACTCCTTCTGCTTCTTGTCAACTGCCGGCCGTAGACGAGGAGAGGCAAATGCACTTTCAGCCAGTTTGCGAACTTTTATGATAGGGTGCAACCTGAGAGAGAGGACAAAAATGGGCATGGGGGCTCAATAGGTCTTTCTAGCCGAGTTGTTTTCTTCGGGTTTATACCCGTCCATGGACAAAAAAAGGGCCTGTACAATTCATTAATATGAGAAAAAAAAATAAACGTTTTCGTTAAAGAAATAAGAAATGTAACTAGTATTTTTTCATTTTTTAAAAAGACTTTTTCACTAATAATCTTTTTTTTTGTACTCGCCGAGTGTGTTAAGTATTTAGTTTAGTTGGTGGCATAATTGTTGAGATTCAGAACTTCCACATCAGAATTCGAATTTTAATATTAACATTTCAGTTTTGTACCCGATTGAAAACCTAAAACTAAACGAAGACCTAAATTATCTCTATATAAAATTTTAGAAAACAAACTTTATTAAAGAAATCAGGTTAAAGTAATATTCTTGTAAGTAATTATCTTAATTATTTGATTTTTATGTTTATGTTTCATGATTCTCTCTATTATATTGTTATTTATTTACACGATTTCTGTATTTC